>JAXCGZ010015267.1:37500-107500 GCA_037179515.1 Halocaridina rubra | reverse complement strand
GATGCTGGAAACAAGCAAATGTGATACCTATCTTCAAAAAGGGAAGGAGGGATACGGCTCTGAACTATAGACCAGTTTCCTTGACCAGCATAGTTTGCAAAGTTATGGAGAAACTACTAAGGAAACATATCTCTCTTCACTTGGAATCCTTCAACTTTTTGTCAGTGAGGCAACATGGCTTCAGAGAAGGTAGATCAACAGTAACAAACTTATTAGAATTTTATGATGAGGTAAGCCAAATCTTACAGGAAAGAGAGGGCTGGGCAGATTGCATATTCCTAGACTTCCAGAAAGCGTTTGACACTGTTCCACATGGGAGACTTATTAGGAAGCTGCAATCAATGGCTAGAATAGGTGGAAATGTTTTGGAATGGATAAAAACTTACTTAGAAGGAAGGGAACAGAAGGTTAGAGTAAGACACTCAGTATGTGAATGGAGAAGAGTTAGTAGTGGAGTTCCACAGGGTTCAGTTTTAGGGCCACTTTTGTTCCTTGTATATGTAAATGACCTACCAGAGTCTGTAAATTCATTCATGAATATGTTTGCAGATGATGCAAAGATTGTGAAGAAAGTAAAAAACGAGAACAATGGTAGAGAAATTCAAGAGGATCTAAATAATCTGCATGAGTGGTCAGAAAAGTGGCTAATGAAATTCAATACTTCAAAATGTAAGGTAATGAGAATGGGTACAAGTGCAAGAAGGCCCAAGCTTGACTACTCGGTGGCTGGAGTACAACTTCAAGAGACAGAAAATGAGAGAGATCTAGGAGTAAACATACTGGCAGATTTGTCTCCAGAAATACATATAAATGGCATAGTAAGGGCAGCATATGCATTCTTATCAAATGTAAGGGTAGCCTTCAGGCACATGGACAAGGAAATGTTCAGAAATATTTATGTAACCTATGTGAGGCCAAAACTGGAATATGCAGCCCCCTTTTGGAATCCGCACTTGAAAAAGCACATAGCTAAGCTTGAAAAAGTTCAAAGACATGCCACGAAACTGGTGCCAGAAATACGCAATCTCAGTTATGATGAGAGGCTGAGGGAATTAGACTTACCATCACTCGAAGCTAGAAGAGTGAGGGGGGATATGGTGACAGTCTTTAAATTCCTTCATGGTTATGATAGAGTGGATAGGGATCGATATTTTGATATGGCTGGCTCTAGAACTAGAGGTCATAGTTTGAAGTTTCGTAAGAAAACTTCTTCGCAGGATGTAAGGAAATACTTTTTCAGTGTAAGAGTAGTTGATAATTGGAATTGGCTAAGCGAGGAGGTAGTTAATGCTATCTCAATCCATAGTTTTAAGGACAGGTATGATAAGTATCACTAAGTATAAAATGGAACCGATCAGGAGACGGGAAGATACGAGCTTTGGGCTCTTTCCCGTAAACACAATTAGGTAATCACAATTAGGTAATCACACACACACACACTCACAATATCAGTGGCACTAAGTATCATATTTAAGGAGTCACTGGAGTCGGGGGAGATTCCAAGATGCTGGAAACAAGCAAATGTGATACCTATCTTCAAAAAGGGAAGGAGGGATACGGCGCTGAACTATAGACCAGTTTCTTTGACCAGCATAGTTTGCAATGTTATGGAGAAACTACTAAGGAAACATATCTCTCTTCACTTGGAATCCTTCAACTTTTTGTCAGTGAGGCAACATGGCTTCAGAGAAGGTAGATCAACAGTAACAAACTTATTAGAATTTTATGATGAGGTAAGCCAAATCTTACAGGAAAGAGAGGGCTGGGCAGATTGCATATTCCTAGACTTTCAGAAAGCGTTTGACACTGTTCCACATGGGAGACTTATTATGAAGCTGCAATCAATGGCTAGAATAGGTGGAAATGTTTTGGAATGGATAAAAACTTACTTAGAAGGAAGGGAACAGAGGGTTAGAGTAAGACACTCAGTGTCTGAATGGAGAAGAGTTAGTAGTGGATTTCCACAGGGTTCAGTTTTAGGGCCACTTTTGTTCCTTGTATATGTAAATGACCTACCAGAGTCTGTAAATTCATTCATGAATATGTTTGCAGATGATGCAAAGATTGTGAAGAAAGTAAAAAACGAGAACAATGGTAGAGAACTTCAGGAGGATCTAAATAATCTGCATGAGTGGTCAGAAAAGTGGCTAATGAAATTCAATACTTCAAAATGTAAGGTAATGAGAATGGGTACAAGTGCAAGAAGGCCCAAGCTTGACTACTCGGTGGCTGGAGTACAATTTCAAGAGACAGAAAATGAGAGAGATCTAGGAGTAAATATACTGGCAGATTTGTCTCCAGAAATACATATAAATGACATAGTAAGGGCAGCATATGCATTCTTTTCAAATGTAAGGGTAGCCTTCAGGCACATGGGCAAGGAAATGTTCAGAAATATTTATGTAACCTATGTGAGGCCAAAACTGGAATATGCAGCCCCCTTTTGGAATCCGCACTTGAAAAAGCACATAGCTAAGCTTGAAAAATTTCAAAGACATGCCACGAAACTGGTGCCAGAAATACGCAATATCAGTTATGATGAGAGGCTGAGGGAATTAGACTTACCATCACTCGAAGCTAGAAGAGTGAAGGGGGATATGGTGACAGTCTTTAAATTCCTTCATGGTTATGATAGAGTGGATAGGGATCGATATTTCGATATGGCTGGCTCTAGAACTATAGGTCATAATTTGAAGGTTCGTAAGAAAACTTCTTTGCAGGATGTAAGGAAATACTTTTTCAGTGTAAGGGTAGTTAATAATTGGAATTGGCTAAGCGATGAGGTAGTTAATGCTATCTCAATCCATAGTTTTAAGGACAGGTATGATAAGTATCACTAAGTATAAAATGGAACCGATCAGGAGACGGGAAGATACGAGCTTTGGGCTCTTTCCCGTAAACACAATTAGGTAATCACTACGTGTCATATTTAATGAGTCACTGGAGTCGGGGGAGATTCCAAGATGCTGGAAACAAGCAAATGTGATACCTATCTTCAAAAAGGGAAGGAGGGATACGGCTCTGAACTATAGACCAGTTTCCTTGACCAGCATAGTTTGCAAAGTTATGGAGAAACTACTAAGGAAACATATCTCTCTTCACTTGGAATCCTTCAACTTTTTGTCAGTGAGGCAACATGGCTTCAGAGAAGGTAGATCAACAGTAACAAACTTATTAGAATATTATGATGAGGTAAGCCAAATCTTACAGGAAAGAGAGGGCTGGGCAGATTGCATATTCCTAGACTTCCAGAAAGCGTTTGACACTGTTCCACGTGGGAGACTTATTAGGAAGCTGCAATCAATGGCTAGAATAGGTGGAAATGTTTTGTAATGGATAAAAACTTACTTAGAAGGAATGGAACAGAGGGTTAGAGTAAGACACTCAGTGTCTGAATGGAGAAGAGTTAGTAGTGGAGTTCCACAGGGTTCAATTTTAGGGCCACTTTCGTTCCTTGTATATGTAAATGACCTACCAGAGTCTGTAAATTCATTCATGAATATGTTTGCAGATGATGCAAAGATTGTGAAGAAAGTAAAAAACGAGAACAATGGTAGAGAACTTCAGGAGGATCTAAATAATCTGCATGAGTGGTCAGAAAAGTGGCTAATGAAATTCAATACTTCAAAATGTAAGGTAATGAGAATGGGTACAAGTGCAAGAAGGCCCAAGCTTGACTACTCGGTGGCTGGAGTACAACTTCAAGAGACAGAAAATGAGAGAGATCTAGGAGTAAACATACAGGCAGATTTGTCTCCAGAAATACATATAAATGGCATAGTAAGGGCAGCATATGCAGTTTTATCAAATGTAAGGGTAGCCTTCAGGCACATGGACAAGGAAATGTTCAGAAATATTTATGTAACCTATGTGAGGCCAAAACTGGAATATGCAGCCCCCTTTTGGAATCCGCACTTGAAAAAGCACATAGCTAAGCTTGAAAAAGTTCAAAGACATGCCACGAAACTGGTGCCAGAAATACGCAATCTCAGTTATGATGAGAGGCTGAGGGAATTAGACTTACCATCACTCGAAGCTAGAAGAGTGAAAGGGGATATGTTGACAGTCTTTAAATTCCTTCATGGTTATGATAGAGTGGATAGGGATCGATATTTTGATATGGCTGGCTCTAGAACTAGAGGTCATAGTTTGAAGCTTGGTAAGAAAACTTCTTTGCAGGATGTAAGGAAATACTTTTTCAGTGTAAGAGTAGTTGATAATTGAAATTCGCTAAGCGAGGAGGTAGTTAATGCTATCTCAATCCATAGTTTTAAGGACAGGTATGATAAGTATCATTAAGTTTAAAATGGAACCGATCAGGAGACGAGAAGATACGAGCTTTGGGGTCTTTCCCGTAAACACAATTAGGTAATCACAATTAGGTAATCACACACACACAGACACACACACACACACACACACACAGATCGGACTGAGACGGATGAAGAGATCTGCAAAGAATTGAACAAGGAGTTTCAGTCAGTATTTACAGTAGAAAATACCCCACCCCCTCAGAATGCAGTGATAGAAGTTCAAGGGCCGGTATAAGAGAACATCAACCTTACAGCCACAGAGGTATGCAAAGCGCTGATGTATTTAGATGTTCATAAAGCTACAGTCCTGATGACATATCCCCTCATGTGTTTAAAAAATGCGTAAACACAATATCAGTGGCACTAAGTATCATATTTAAGGAGTCACTGGAGTCGGGGGAGATTCCAAGATGCTGGAAACAAGCAAATGTGATACCTATCTTCAAAAAGGGAAGGAGGGATACGACTCTGAACTATAGACCAGTTTCCTTGACCAGCATAGTTTTCAAAGTTATGGAGAAACTACTAAGGAAACATATCTCTCTTCACTTGGAATCCTTCAACTTTTTGTCAGTGAGGCAACATGGCTTCAGAGAAGGTAGATCAACAGTAACAAACTTATTAGAATTTTATGATGTGGTAAGCCAAATCTTACAGGAAAGAGAGGGCTGGGCAGATTGCATATTCCTAGACTTCCAGAAAGCGTTTGACACTGTTCCACATGGAAGACTTATTAGGAAGCTGCAATCAATGGCTAGAATAGGTGGAAATTTTTTGGAATGGATAAAAACTTACTTAGAAGGAAGGGAACAGAGGGTTAGAGTAAGACACTCAGTGTCTGAATGGAGAAGAGTTAGTAGTGGAGTTCCACAGGGTTCAGTTTTAGGGCCACTTTTGTTCCTTGTATATGTAAATGACCTACCAGAGTCTGTAAATTCATTCATGAATATGTTTGCAGATGATGCAAAGATTGTGAAGAAAGTAAAAAACGAGAACAATGGTAGAGAACTTCAGGAGGATCTAAATAATCTGCATGAGTGGTCAGAAAAGTGGCTAATGAAATTCAATACTTCAAAATGTAAGGTAATGAGAATGGGTACAAGTGCAAGAAGGCCCAAGCTTGACTACTCGGTGGCTGGAGTACAACTTCAAGAGACAGAAAATGAGAGAGATCTAGGAGTAAACATACAGGCAGATTTGTCTCCAGAAATACATATAAATGGCATAGTAAGGGCAGCATATGCAGTTTTATCAAATGTAAGGGTAGCCTTCAGGCACATGGACAAGGAAATGTTCAGAAATATTTATGTAACCTATGTGAGGCCAAAACTGGAATATGCAGCCCCCTTTTGGAATCCGCACTTGAAAAAGCACATAGCTAAGCTTGAAAAAGTTCAAAGACATGCCACGAAACTGGTGCCAGAAATACGCAATCTCAGTTATGATGAGAGGCTGAGGGAATTAGACTTACCATCACTCGAAGCTAGAAGAGTGAGGGGGGATATGGTGACAGTCTTTAAATTCCTTCATGGTTATGATAGAGTGGATAGGGATCGATATTTTGATATGGCTGGCTCTAGAACTAGAGGTCATAGTTTGAAGCTTGGTAAGAAAACTTCTTTGCAGGATGTAAGGAAATACTTTTTCAGTGTAAGAGTAGTTGATAATTGAAATTCGCTAAGCGAGGAGGTAGTTAATGCTATCTCAATCCATAGTTTTAAGGACAGGTATGATAAGTATCATTAAGTTTAAAATGGAACCGATCAGGAGACGAGAAGATACGAGCTTTGGGGTCTTTCCCGTAAACACAATTAGGTAATCACAATTAGGTAATCACACACACACAGACACAAACACACACACACACACACAGATCGGATTGAGACGGATGAAGAGATCTGCAAAGAACTGAACAAGGAGTTTCAGTCAGTATTTACAGTAGAAAATACCCCACCCCCTCAGATTGCAGTGATAGAAGTTCAAGGGCCGGTATTAGAGAACATCAACCTTACAGCCACAGAGGTATGCAAAGCGCTGATGTATTTAGATGTTCATAAAGCTACAGTCCTGATGACATATCCCCTCATGTGTTTAAAAAATGCGCAAACACAATATCAGTGGCACTAAGTATCATATTTAAGGAGTCACTGGAGTCGGGGTAGATTCCAAGATGCTGGAAACAAGCAAATGTGATACCTATCTTCAAAAAGGGAAGGAGGGATACGACTCTGAACTATAGACCAGTTTCCTTGACCAGCATAGTTTGCAAAGTTATGGAGAAACTACTAAGGAAACATATCTCTCTTCACTTGGAATCCTTCAACTTTTTGTCAGTGAGGCAACATGGCTTCAGAGAAGGTAGATCAACAGTAACAAACTTATTAGAATTTTATGATGTGGTAAGCCAAATCTTACAGGAAAGAGAGGGCTGGGCAGATTGCATATTCCTAGACTTCCAGAAAGCGTTTGACACTGTTCCACATGGGAGACTTATTAGGAAGCTGCAATCAATGGCTAGAATAGGTGGAAATGTTTTGGAATGGATAAAAACTTACTTAGAAGGAAGGGAACAGAGGGTTAGAGTAAGACACTCAGTGTCTGAATGGAGAAGAGTTAGTAGTGGAGTTCCACAGGGTTCAGTTTTAGGGCCACTTTTGTTCCTTGTATATGTAAATGACCTACCAGAGTCTGTAAATTCATTCATGAATATGTTTGCAGATGATGCAAAGATTGTGAAGAAAGTAAAAAACGAGAACAATGGTAGAGAACTTCAGGAGGATCTAAATAATCTGCATGAGTGGTCAGAAAAGTGGCTAATGAAATTCAATACTTCAAAATGTAAGGTAATGAGAATGGGTACAAGTGCAAGAAGGCCCAAGCTTGACTACTCGGTGGCTGGAGTACAACTTCAAGAGACAGAAAATGAGAGAGATCTAGGAGTAAACATACTGGCAGATTTGTCTCCAGAAATACATATAAATGGCATAGTAAGGGCAGCATATGCATTCTTATCAAATGTAAGGGTAGCCTTCATTCACATGGACAAGGAAATGTTCAGAAATATTTATGTAACCTATGTGAGGCCAAAACTGGAATATGCAGCCCCCTTTTGGAATCCGCACTTGAAAAAGCACATAGCTAAGCTTGAAAAAGTTCAAAGACATGCCACGAAACTGGTGCCAGAAATACGCAATCTCAGTTATGATGAAAGGCTGAGGGAATTAGACTTACCATCACTCGAAGCTAGAAGAGTGAGGGGGGGATATGGTGACAGTCTTTAAATTCCTTCATGGTTATGATAGAGTGGATAGGGATCGATATTTCGATATGGCTGGCTCTAGAACTATAGGTCATAATTTGAAGGTTCGTAAGAAAACTTCATTGCAGGATGTAAGTAAATACTTTTTCAGTGTAAGGGTAGTTAATAATTGGAATTGGCTAAGCGAGGAGGTAGTTAATGCTATCTCAATCCATAGTTTTAAGGACAGGTAGGATAAGTATCACTAAGTATAAAATGGAACCGATCAGGAATTGGGAAGATACGAGCTTTGGGGTCTTTCCCGTAAACACAATTAGGTAATCACTACGTATCATATTTAATGAGTCACTGGAGTCGGGGGAGATTCCAAGATGCTGGAAACAAGCAAATGTGATACCTATCTTCAAAAAGGGAAGGAGGGAAACGGCTCTGAACTATAGACCAGTTTCCTTGACCAGCATAGTTTGCAAAGTTATGGAGAAACTACTAAGGAAACATATCTCTCTTCACTTGGAATCCTTCAACTTTTTGTCAGTGAGGCAACATGGCTTCAGAGAAGGTAGATCAACAGTAACAAACTTATTAGAATATTATGATGAGGTAAGCCAAATCTTACAGGAAAGAGAGGGCTGGGCACATTGCATATTCCTAGACTTCCAGAAAGCGTTTGACACTGTTCCACGTGGGAGACTTATTAGGAAGCTGCAATCAATGGCTAGAATAGGTGGAAATGTTTTGTAATGGATAAAAACTTACTTAGAAGGAAGGGAACAGAGGGTTAGAGTAAGACACTCAGTGTCTGAATGGAGAAGAGTTAGTAGTGGAGTTCCACAGGGTTCAATTTTAGGGCCACTTTCGTTCCTTGTATATGTAAATGACCTACCAGAGTCTGTAAATTCATTCATGAATATGTTTGCAGATGATGCAAAGATTGTGAAGAAAGTAAAAAACGAGAACAATGGTAGAGAACTTCAGGAGGATCTAAATAATCTGCATGAGTGGTCAGAAAAGTGGCTAATGAAATTCAATACTTCAAAATGTAAGGTAATGAGAATGGGTACAAGTGCAAGAAGGCCCAAGCTTGACTACTCGGTGGCTGGAGTACAACTTCAAGAGACAGAAAATGAGAGAGATCTAGGAGTAAACATACTGGCATATTTGTCTCCAGAAATACATATAAATGGCATAGTAAGGGCAGCATATGCATTCTTATCAAATGTAAGGGTAGCCTTCATTCACATGGACAAGGAAATGTTCAGAAATATTTATGTAACCTATGTGAGGCCAAAACTGGAATATGCAGCCCCCTTTTGGAATCCACACTTGAAAAAGCACATAGCTAAGCTTGAAAAAGTTCAAAGACATACCATGAAACTGGTGCCAGAAATATGCAATCTCAGTTATGATGAGAGGCTGAGGGAATTAGACTTACCATCACTCGAAGCTAGAAGAGTGAGGGGGGGATATGGTGACAGTCTTTAAATTCCTTCATGGTTATGATAGAGTGGATAGGGATCGATATTTTGATATGGCTGGCTCTAGAACTAGAGGTCATAGTTTGAAGCTTGGTAAGAAAACTTCTTTGCAGGATGTAAGGAAATACTTTTTCAGTTTAAGAGTAGTTGATAATTGAAATTCGCTAAGCGAGGAGGTAGTTAATGCTATCTCAATCCATAGTTTTAAGGACAGGTATGATAAGTATCACTAAGTATAAAATGGAACCGATCAGGAGACGGGAAGATACGAGCTTTGGGGTCTTTCCCGTAAACACAATTAGGTAACCACAATTAGGTAATCACACACACACACACTCACAATATCAGAGGCACTAAGTATCATATTTAAGGATTCACTGGAGTCGGGGGAGATTCCAAGATGCTGGAAACAAGCAAATGTGATACCTATCTTCAAAAAGGGAAGGAGGGATACGGCTCTGAACTATAGACCAGTTTCCTTGACCAGCATAGTTTGCAAAGTTATGGAACTACTAAGGAAACATATCTCTCTTCACTTGGAATCCTTCAACTTTTTGTCAGTGAGGCAACATGGCTTCAGAGAAGGTAGATCAACAGTAACAAACTTATTAGAATATTATGATGAGGTAAGCCAAATCTTACAGGAAAGAGAGGGCTGGGCACATTGCATATTCCTAGACTTCCAGAAAGCATTTGACACTGTTCCACATGGGAGACTTATTAGGAAGCTGCAATCAATGGCTAGAATAGGTGGAAATGTTTTGGAATGGATAAAAACTTACTTAGAAGGAAGGGAACAGAGGGTTAGAGTAAGACACTCAGTGTCTGAATGGAGAAGAGTTAGTAGTGGAGTTCCACAGGGTTCAGTTTTAGGGCCACTTTTGTTCCTTGTATATGTAAATGACCTACCAGAGCCTGTAAATTCATTCATGAATATGTTTGCAGATGATGCAAAGATTGTGAAGAAAGTAAAAAACGAGAACAATGGTAGAGAACTTCAGGAGGATCTAAATAATCTGCATGAGTGGTCAGAAAAGTGGCTAATGAAATTCAATACTTCAAAATGTAAGGTAATGAGAATGGGTACAAGTGCAAGAAGGCCCAAGCTTGACTACTCGGTGGCTGGAGTACAACTTCAAGAGACAGAAAATGAGAGAGATCTAGGAGTAAACATACTGGCAGATTTGTCTCCAGAAATACATATAAATGGCATAGTAAGGGCAGCATATGCATTCTTATCAAATGTAAGGGTAGCCTTCATTCACATGGACAAGGAAATGTTCAGAAATATTTATGTAACCTATGTGAGCCCAAAACTGGAATATGCAGCCCCCTTTTGGAATCCGCACTTGAAAAAGCACATAGCTAAGCTTGAAAAAGTTCAAAGACATGCCACGAAACTGGTGCCAGAAATACGCAATCTCAGTTATGATGAGAGGCTGAGGGAATTAGACTTACCATCACTCGAAGCTAGAAGAGTGAGGGGGGATATGGTGACAGTGTTTAAATTCCTTCATGGTTATGATAGAGTGGATAGGGATCGATATTTCGATATGGCTGGCTCTAGAACTAGAGGTCATAATTTGAAGCTTCGTAAGAAAACTTCTTTGCAGGATGTAAGGAAATACTTTTTCAGTGTAAGGGTAGTTGATAATTGGAATTGGCTAAGAGAGGAGGTAGTTAATGCTATCTAAATCCATAGTTTTAAGGACAGGTATGATAAGTATCACTAAGTATAAAATGGAACCGATCAGGAGACGGGAAGATACGAGCTTTGGTCTCTTTCCCGTAAACACAATTAGGCAATCACTACGTATCATATTTAAGGAGTCACTGGAGTCGGGGGAGATTCCAAGATGCTGGAAACAAGCAAATGTGATACCTATCTTCAAAAAGGGAAGGAGGGATACGGCTCTGAACTATAGACCAGTTTCCTTGACCAGCATAGTTTGCAAAGTTATGGAGAAACTACTAAGGAAGCATATCTCTCTTCACTTGGAATCCTTCAACTTTTTGTCAGTGAGGCAACATGGCTTCAGAGAAGGTAGATCAACAGTAACAAACTTATTAGAATATTATGATGAGGTAAGCCAAATCTTACAGGAAAGAGAGGGCTGGGCAGATTGCATATTCCTAGACTTCCAGAAAGCGCTTGACACTGTTCCACGTGGGAGACTTAATAGGAAGCTGCAATCAATGGCTAGAATAGGTGGAAATGTTTTGTAATGGATAAAAACTTACTTAGAAGGAAGGGAACAGAGGGTTAGAGTAAGACACTCAGTGTCTGAATGGAGAAGAGTTAGTAGTGGAGTTCCACAGGGTTCAATTTTAGGGCCACTTTCGTTCCTTGTATATGTAAATGACCTACCAGAGTCTGTAAATTCATTCATGAATATGTTTGCAGATGATAGCAAAGATTGTGAAGAAAGTAAAAAACGAGAACAATGGTAGAGAACTTCAGGAGGATCTAAATAATCTGCATGAGTGGTCAGAAAAGTGGCTAATGAAATTCAATACTTCAAAATGTAAGGTAATGAGAATGGGTACAAGTGCAAGAAGGTCACAAGCTTGACTACTCGGTGGCTGGAGTACAACTTCAAGAGACAGAAAATGAGAGAGATCTAGGAGTAAACATACTGGCAGATTTGTCTCCAGAAATACATATAAATGGCATAGTAAGGGCAGCATATGCATTCTTATCAAATGTAAGGGTAGCCTTCAGGCACATGGACAAGGAAATGTTCAGAAATATTTATGTAACCTATGTGAGGCCAAAACTGGAATATGCAGCCCCCTTTTGGAATCCGCACTTGAAAAAGCACATAGCTAAGGTTGAAAAAGTTCAAAGACATGCCACGAAACTGGTGCCAGAAATACGCAATCTCAGTTATGATGAGAGGCTGAGGGAATTAGACTTACCATCACTCGAAGCTAGAAGAGTGAGGGGGGGATGTGGTGACAGTCTTTAAATTCCTTCATGGTTATGATAGAGTGGATAGGGATCGATATTTTGATATGGCTGGCTCTAGAACTAGAGGTCATAGTTTGAAGCTTGGTAAGAAAACTTCTTTGCAGGATGTAAGGAAATACTTTTTCAGTGTAAGAGTAGTTGATAATTGAAATTCGCTAAGCGAGGAGGTAGTTAATGCTATCTCAATCCATAGTTTTAAGGACAGGTATGATAAGTATCATTAAGTATAAAATGGAACTGATCAGGAGACGAGAAGATACGAGCTTTGGGCTCTTTCCCGTAAACACAATTAGGTAATCACAATTAGGTAATCACACACACACAGACACACACACACACACACACACACGATCGGACTGAGACGGATGAAGAGATCTGCAAAGAATTGAACAAGGAGTTTCAGTCAGTATTTACAATAGAAAATACCCCACCCCCTCAGATTGCAGTGATAGAAGTTCAAGGGCTGGTATTAGAGAACATCAACCTTACAGCCACAGAGGTATGCAAAGCGCTGATGTATTTAGATGTTCATAAAGCTACAGTCCTGATGACATATCCCCTCATGTGTTTAAAAAATGCGCAAACACAATATCAGTGGCACTAAGTATCATATTTAAGGAGTCACTGGAGTCGGGGGAGATTCCAAGATGCTGGAAACAAGCAAATGTGATACCTATCTTCAAAAAGGGAAGGAGGGATACGGCTCTGAACTATAGACCAGTTTCCTTGACCAGCATAGTTTGCAAAGTTATGGAGAAACTACTAAGGAAACATATCTCTCTTCACTTGGAATCCTTCAACTTTTTGTCAGTGAGGCAACATGGCTTCAGAGAAGGTAGATCAACAGTAACAAACTTATTAGAATTTTATGATGTGGTAAGCCAAATCTTACAGGAAAGAGAGGGCTGGGCAGATTGCATATTCCTAGACTTCCAGAAAGCGTTTGACACTGTTCCACATGGGAGACTTATTAGGAAGCTGCAATCAATGGCTAGAATAGGAGGAAATGTTTTGGAATGGATAAAAACTTACTTAGAAGGAAGGGAACAGAGGGTTAGAGTAAGACACTCAGTGTCTGAATGGAGAAGAGTTAGTAGTGGAGTTCCACAGGGTTCAGTTTTAGGGCCACTTTTGTTCCTTGTATATGTAAATGACCTACCAGAGTCTGTAAATTCATTCATGAATATGTTTGCAGATGATGCAAAGATTGTGAAGAAAGTAAAAAACGAGAACAATGGTAGAGAACTTCAGGAGGATCTAAATAATCTGCATGAGTGGTCAAAAAAGTGGCTAATGGAATTCAATACTTCAAAATGTAAGGTAATGAGAATGGGTACAAGTGCAAGAAGGCCCAAGCTTGACTACTCGGTGGCTGGAGTACAACTTCAAGAGACAGAAAATGAGAGAGATCTAGGAGTAAACATACTGGCAGATTTGTCTCCAGAAATACATATAAATGGCATAGTAAGGGCAGCATATGCATTCTTATCAAATGTAAGGGTAGCCTTCATTCACATGGACAAGGAAATGTTCAGAAATATTTATGTAACCTATGTGAGGCCAAAACTGGAATATGCAGCCCCCTTTTGTAATCCGCACTTGAAAAAGCACATAGCTAAGCTTGAAAAAGTTCAAAGACATACCACGAAGCTGGTGGCAGAAATATGCAATCTCAGTTATGATGAAAGGCTGAGGGAATTAGACTTACCATCACTCGAAGCTAGAAGAGTGAGGGGGGATATGGTGACAGTCTTTAAATTCCTTCATGGTTATGATAGAGTGGATAGGGATCGATATTTTGATATGGCTGGCTCTAGAACTAGAGGTCATAGTTTGAAGCTTCGTAAGAAAACTTCTTTGCAGGATGTAAGGAAATACTTTTTCAGTTTAAGAGTAGTTGATAATTGAAATTCGCTAAGCGAGGAGGTAGTTAATGCTATCTCAATCCATAGTTTTATGGACAGGTATGATAAGTATGACTAAGTATAAAATGGAACCGATGAGGAGACGGGAAGATACGAGCTTTGGGCTCTTTCCCGTAAACACAATTAGGTAACCACAATTAGGTTATCACACGCACACACACTCACAATATCAGTGGCACTAAGTATCATATTTAAGGAGTCACTGGAGTCGGGGGAGATTCCAAGATGCTGGAAACAAGCAAATGTGATACCTATCTTCAAAAAGGGAAGGAGGGATACGGCTCTGAACTATAGACCAGTTTCCTTGACCAGCATAGTTTGCAAAGTTATGGAGAAACTACTAAGGAAACATATCTCTCTTCACTTGGAATCCTTCAACTTTTTGTCAGTGATGCAACATAGCTTCAGAGAAGGTAGATCAACAGTAACAAACTTATTAGAATTTTATGATGTGGTAAGCCAAATCTTACAGGAAAGAGAGGGCTGGGCAGATTGCATATTCCTAGACTTCCAGAAAGCGTTTGACACTGTTCCACATGGGAGACTTATTAGGAAGCTGCAATCAATGGCTAGAATAGGAGGAAATGTTTTGGAATGGATAAAAACTTCCTTAGAAGGAAGGGAACAGAGGGTTAGAGTAAGACACTCAGTGTCTGATTGGAGAAGAGTTAGTAGTGGAGTTCCACAGGGTTCAGTTTTAGGGCCACTTTTGTTCCTTGTATATGTAAATGACCTACCAGAGTCTGTAAATTCATTCATGAATATGTTTGCAGATGATGCAAAGATTGTGAAGAAAGTAAAAAACGAGAACAATGGTAGAGAACTTCAGGAGGATCTAAATAATCTGCATGAGTGGTCAAAAAAGTGGCTAATGAAATTCAATACTTCAAAATGTAAGGTAATGAGAATGGGTACAAGTGCAAGAAGGCCCAAGCTTGACTACTCGGTGGCTGGAGTACAACTTCAAGAGACAGAAAATGAGAGAGATCTAGGAGTAAACATACTGGCAGATTTGTCTCCAGAAATACATATAAATAGCATAGTAAGGGCAGCATATGCATTCTTATCAAATGTAAGGGTAGCCTTCATTCACATGGACAAGGAAATGTTCAGAAATATTTATGTAACCTATGTGAGGCCAAAACTGGAATATGCAGCCCCCTTTTGTAATCCGCACTTGAAAAAGCACATAGCTAAGCTTGAAAAAGTTCAAAGACATACCACGAAACTGGTGCCAGAAATATGCAATCTCAGTTATGATGAGAGGCTGAGGGAATTAGACTTACCATCACTCGAAGCTAGAAGAGTGAGGGGGGATATGGTGACAGTCTTTAAATTCCTTCATGGTTATGACAGAGTGGATAGGGATCGATATTTTGATATGGCTGGCTCTAGAACTAGAGGTCATAGTTTGAAGCTTCGTAAGAAAACTTCTTTGCAGGATGTAAGGAAATACTTTTTCAGTTTAAGAGTAGTTGATAATTGAAATTCGCTAAGCGAGGAGGTAGTTAATGCTATCTCAACCCATAGTTTTAAGGACAGGTATGATAAGAATCACTAAGTATAAAATGGAACCGATCAGGAGACGGGAAGATACGAGCTTTGGGCTCTTTCCCGTAAACACAATTAGGTAACCACAATTAGGTTATCACACACACACACACTCACAATATCAGTGGCACTAAGTATCATATTTAAGGAGTCACTGGAGTCGGGGGAGATTCCAAGATGCTGGAAACAAGCAAATGTGATACCTATCTTCAAAAAGGGAAGGAGGGATACGGCTCTGAACTATAGACCAGTTTCCTTGACCAGCATAGTTTGCAAAGTTATGGAGAAACTACTAAGGAAACATATCTCTCTTCACTTGGAATCCTTCAACTTTTTGTCAGTGAGGCAACATAGCTTCAGAGAAGGTAGATCAACAGTAACAAACTTATTAGAATTTTATGATGTGGTAAGCCAAATCTTGCAGGAAAGAGAGGGCTGGGCAGATTGCATATTCCTAGACTTCCAGAAAGCGTTTGACACTGTTCCACATGGGAGACTTATTAGGAAGCTGCAATCAATGGCTAGAATAGGTGGAAATGTTTTGGAATGGATAAAAACTTACTTAGAAGGAAGGGAACAGAGGGTTAGAGTAAGACACTCAGTGTCTGAATGGAGAAGAGTTAGTAGTGGAGTTCCACAGGGTTCAGTTTTAGGGCCACTTTTGTTCCTTGTATATGTAAATGACCTACCAGAGTCTGTAAATTCATTCATGAATATGTTTGCAGATGATGCAAAGATTGTGAAGAAAGTAAAAAACGAGAACAATGGTAGAGAACTTCAGGAGGATCTAAATAATCTGCATGAGTAGTCAGAAAAGTGGCTAATGAAATTCAATACTTCAAAATGTAAGGTAATGAGAATGGGTACAAGTGCAAGAAGGCCCAAGCTTGACTACTCGGTGGCTGGAGTACAACTTCAAGAGACAGAAAATGAGAGAGATCTAGGAGTAAACATACTGGCAGATTTGTCTCCAGAAATACATATAAATGGCATAGTAAGGACAGCATATGCATTCTTATTAAATGTAAGGGTAGCCTTCATTCACATGGACAAGGAAATGTTCAGATATATTTATGTAACCTATGTGAGGCCAAAACTGGAATATGCAGCCCTCTTTTGGAATCCGTACTTGAAAAAGCACATAGCTAAGCTTGAAAAAGTTCAAAGACATGCCATGCAACTGGTGCCAGAAATACGCAATCTCAGTTATGGTGAGAGGCTGAGGGAATTAGACTTACCAACACTCGAAGCTAGAAGAGTGAGGGGGGATATGGTGACAGTCTTTAAATTCCTTCATGGTTATGGTAGAGTGGATAGGGATCGATATTTTGATATGGCTGGCTCTAGAACTAGAGGTCATAGTTTGAAGCTTGGTAAGAAAACTTCTTTGCAGGATGTAAGGAAATACTTTTTCAGTGTAAGAGTAGTTGATAATTGAAATTGGCTAAGCGAGGAGGTAGTTAATGCTATCTCAATCCATAGTTTTATGGACAGGTATGATAAGTATCATTAAGTATTAAATGGAACCGATCAGGAGACGAGAAGATACGAGCTTTGGGCTCTTTCCCGTAAACACAATTAGGTAATCACAATTAGCTAATCACACACACACAGACACACACACACACACACACACACAGATCGGATTGAGACGGATGAAGAGATCTGCAAAGAATTGAACAAGGAGTTTCAGTCAGTATTTACAGTAGAAAATACCCCACCCCCTCAGATTGCAGTGATAGAAGTTCAAGGGCCGGTATTAGAGAACATCAACCTTACAGCCACAGAGGTATGCAAAGCGCTGATGGATTTAGATGTTCATAAAGCTACAGTCCTGATGACATATCCCCTCATGTGTTTAAAAAATGCGCAAACACAATATCAGTGGCACTAAGTATCATATTTAAGGAGTCACTGGAGTCGGGAGAGATTCGAAGATGCTGGAAACAAGCAAATGTGATACCTATCTTCAAAAAGGGAAGGAGGGATACGGCTCTGAACTATAGACCAGTTTCCTTGACCAGCATAGTTTGCAAAGTTATGGAGAACCTACTAAGGAACCATATCTCTCTTCACTTGGAATCCTTCAACTTTTTGTCAGTGAGGCAACATGGCTTCAGAGAAGGTAGATCAACAGTAACAAACTTATTAGAATTTTATGATGTGGTAAGCCAAATCTTACAGGAAAGAGAGGGCTGGGCAGATTGCATATTCCTAGACTTCCAGAAAGCGTTTGACACTGTTCCACATGGGAGACTTATTAGGAAGCTGCAATCAATGGCTAGAATAGGTGGAAATGTTTTGGAATGGATAAAAACTTCCTAAGAAGGAAGGGAACAGAGGGTTAGAGTAAGACACTTAGTGTCTGAATGGAGAAGAGTTAGTAGTGGAGTTCCACAGGGTTCAGTTTTAGGGCCACTTTTGTTCCTTGTATATGTAAATGACCTACCAGAGTCTGTAAATTCATTCATGAATATGTTTGCAGATGATGCAAAGATTGTGAAGAAAGTAAAAAACGAGAACAATGGTAGAGAACTTCAGGAGGATCTAAATAATCTGCATGAGTGGTCAGAAAAGTGGCTAATGAAATTCAGTAGTTCAAAATGTAAGGTAATGAGAATGGGTACAAGTGCAAGAAGGCCCAAGCTTGACTCCTCGGTGGCTGGAGTGCAACTTCAAGAGACAGAAAATGAGAGAGATCTCGGAGTAAACATACTGGCAGATTTGTCTCCAGAAATACAAATAAATGGCATAGTAAGGGCAGCATATGCATTCTTATCAAATGTAAGGGTAGCCTTCAGGCACATGGACAAGGAAATGTTCAGAAATATTTATGTAACCTATGTGAGGCCAAAACTGGAATATGCAGCCCCCTTTTGGAATCCGCACTTGAAAAAGCACATAGCTAAGCTTGAAAAAGTTCAAAGACATGCCACGAAACTGGTGCCAGAAATACGCAATCTCAGTTATGATGAGAGGCTGAGGGAATTAGACTTACCATCACTCGAAGCTAGAAGAGTGAGGGGGGATATGGTGACCGTCTTTAAATTCCTTCATGGTTATGATAGAGTGGATAGGGATCGATATTTTGATATGGCTGGCTCTAGAACTAGAGGTCATAGTTTGAAGCTTCGTAAGAAAACTTCTTTGCAGGATGTAAGGAAATACTTTTTCAGTGTAAGAGTAGTTAATAATTGAAATTCGCTAAGCGAGGAGGTAGTTAATGCTATCTCAATCCATAGTTTTAAGGACAGGTATGATAAGTATCACTAAGTATAAAATGGAACCGATCAGGAGACGAGAAGATACGAGCTTTGGGCTCTTTCCCGTAAACACAATTAGGTAATCACAATTAGGTAATCACACACACGCACACACACACACACACACACACACACACACACACACACACACACACACACACACACACAGATCGGACTGAGACGGATGAAGAGATCTGCAAAGAATTGAACAAATAGTTTCAGTCAGTATTTACAGTAGAAAATACCCCACCCCCTCAGATTGCAGTGATAAAAGCTCGAGGGCCGGTATTAGAGAACATCAACCTTACAGCCACAGAGGTATGCAAATGGCTGATGGATTTAGATGTTCATAAAGCTACAGTCCTGATGACATATCCCCTCATGTGTTTAAAAAATGTGCAAACACAATATCAGTGGCACTAAGTATCATATTTAAGGAGTACTGGAGTCGGGGGAGATTCCAAGATGCTGGAAACAAGCAAATGTGATACCTATCTTCAAAAAGGGAAGGAAGGATACGGCTCTGAACTATAGACCAGTTTCCTTGACCAGCATAGTTTGCAAAGTTATGGAGAAACTACTAAGGAAACATATCTCTCTTCACTTGGAATCCTTCAACTTTTTGTCAGTGAGGCAACATGGCTTCAGAGAAGGTAGATCAACAGTAAAAAACTTATTAGAATTTTTTGATGTGGTAAGCCAAATCTTACAGGAAAGAGAGGGCTGGGCAGATTGCATATTCCTAGACTTCCAGAAAGCGTTTGACACTGTTCCACATGGGAGACTTATTAGGAAACTGCAATCTATGGCTAGAATAGGTGGAAATGTTTTGGAATGGATAAAAACTTACTTAGAAGGAAGGGAACAGAGGGTTAGAGTAAGACACTCAGTGTCTGAATGGAGAAGAGTTAGTAGTGGAGTCCCACAGGGTTCAGTTTTAGGTCCACATTTGTTCCTTGTATATGTAAATTACTTACCAGAGTCTGTAAATTCATTCATGAATATGTTTGCAGATGATGCAAAGATTGTGAAGAAAGTAAAAAACGAGAACAATGGTAGAGAACTTCAGGAGGATCTAAATAATCTGCATGAGTGGTCAGAAAAGTGGCTAATGAAATTCAATACTTCAAAATGTAAGGTAATGAGAATGGGTACAAGTGCAAGAAGGCCCAAGCTTGACTACTTGGTGGCTGGAGTACAACTTCAAGAGACAGAAAATGAGAGAGATCTAGGAGTAAACATACTGGCAGATTTGTCTCCAGAAATACATATAAATGACATAGTAAGGGCAGCATATGCATTCTTATCAAATGTAAGGGTAGCCTTCAGGCACATGGACAAGGAAATGTTCAGAAATATTTATGTAACTATGTGAGGCCAAATCTCGAATATGCAGCCCCCTTTTCAAATCCGCACTTGAAAAAGCACATAGCTAAGCTTGAAAAAGTTCAAAGACATGCCACGAAACTGGTGCCAGAAATACGCAATCTCAGTTATGATGAGAGGCTGAGGGAATTAGACTTACCATCACTCGAAGCTAGAAGAGTGAGGGTGAGATATGGTGACAGTCTTTAAATTCCTTCATGGTTATGATATAGTGGATAGGGATCGATATTTTGATATGGCTAGCTCTAGAACTAGAGGTCATAGTTTGAAGCTTCGTAAGAAAACTTCTTTGCAGGATGTAAGGAAATACTTTTTCAATGTAAGAGTAGTTGATAATTGGAATTGGCTAAGCGAGGAGGTAGTTAATGCTATCTCAATCCATAGTTTTAAGGACAGGTATGATAAGTATGACTAAGTATAAAATGGAACCGATGAGGAGACGGGAAGATACGAGCTTTGGGCTCTTTCCCGTAAACACAATTAGGTAATCACAATTAGGTAATCACACACACACACACACACACACACACACACACACACACACACACACACACACACACACACACACACACACAGGTGTGTGTGTGATTACCTACAATTAGGTAATCACACACATACACTCACAATATCAGTGGCACTAAGTATCATATTTAAGGAGTCACTGGAGTCGGGGGAGATTCCAAGATGCTGGAAACAAGCAAATGTGATACTTATCTTCAAAAAGGGAGGGAGGGATACGGCTCTGAACTATAGACCAGTTTCCTTGACCAGCATAGTTTGCAAAGTTATGGAGAAACTACTAAGGAAACATATCTCTCTTCACTTGGAATCCTTCAACATTTTGTCAGTGAGGCAACATGGCTTCAGAGAAGGTAGATCAACAGTAACAAACTTATTAGAATTTTATGATGAGGTAAGCCAAATCTTACAGGAAAGAGAGGGCTGGGCAGATTGCATATTCCTAGACTTCCAGAAAGCGTTTGACACTGTTCCACATGGGAGACTTATTAGGAAGCTGCAATCAATGGCTAGAATAGGTGGAAATGTTTTGGAATGGATAAAAACTTACTTAGAAGGAAGGGAACAGAGGGTTAGAGTAAGACACTCAGTGTCTGAATGGAGAAGAGTTAGTAGTGGAGTTCCCCAGGGTTCAGTTTTAGGGCCACTTTTGTTCCTTGTATATGTAAATGACCTACCAGAGTCTGTAAATTCATTCATGAATATGTTTGCAGATGATGCAAAGATTGTGAAGAAAGTAAAAAACGAGAACAATGGTAGAGAACTTCAGGAGGATCTAAATAATCTGCATGAGTGATCAGAAAAGTGGCTAATGAAATTCAATACTTCAAAATGTAAGGTAATGAGAATGGGTACAAGTGCAAGAAGGCCCAAGCTTGACTACTCGGTGGCTGGAGTACAACTTCAAGAGACAGAAAATGAGAGAGATCTAGGAGTAAACATACTGGCAGATTTGTCTCCAGAAATACATATAAATGGCATAGTAAGGGCAGCATATGCATTCTTATTAAATGTAAGGGTAGCCTTCAGGCACATGGACAAGAAAATGTTCAGAAATATTTATGTAACCTATGTGAGTCCAAAACTGGAATATGCAGCCCCCTTTTGGAATCCGCACTTGAAAAAGCACATAGCTAAGCTTGAAAAAGTTCAAAGACATGCCACAAAACTGGTGCCAGAAATACGCAATCTCAGTTATGATGAGAGGCTGAGGGAATTAGACTTACCATCACTCGAAGCTAGAAGAGTGAGGGGGGATATGTTGACAGTCTTTAAATTCCTTCATGGTTATGATAGAGTGGATAGGGATCGATATTTTGATATGGCTGGCTCTAGAACTAGAGGTCATAGTTTGAAGGTTCGTAAGAAAACTTCTTTGCAGGATGTAAGGAAATACTTTTTCAATGTAAGAGTAGTTGATAATTGGAATTGGCTAAGCGAGGAGGTAGTTAATGCTATCTCAATCCATAGTTTTAAGGACAGGTATGATAAGTATCACTAAGTATAAAATGGAACCGATCAGGAGACGGGAAGATACGAGCATTGGGCTCTTTCCCGTAAACACAATTAGGTAATCACAATTAGGTAATCACACACATGAGTGTAAAAGAGCTAAGGAGTGGAGAGACAAATGCTGGAAAAGGTATAGGAGGAAAAAAAACATAAATGCCTGGCAAACCTACAAAAGAGCAAGAAATGATTACCTAAGTAAAAGAAGAGAAGCAGAGAGAGACTATGAGAGGGATATCATCAGGAAGGCTAAAGAAAATCTCAAGCTTTTCCACAGGTTTATCAGAGGAAAACTAAAGGTAAAAGAACAGGTTTTAAGGCTCAAGAGAGCGGATGGAAGCATCACTGAGACGGATGAAGAAATCTGCAAAGAATTGAACAAGGAGTTTCAGTCTATATTTACAGTAGAAAATACTCCACCCCCTCAGATTACAGAGATAGAAGCTCAAGGGCCGGTATTAGAGAACAGCAACCTTACAGCTACAGAGGTATGCAAAGCCCTGATGGAGTTAGATGTTCATAAAGCTACAGGTCCTGATGATATATCCCCTCATGTACTTAAAAAATGCGCAAACTCAATCTCAGTGGCACTAAGTATCATATTTAAAAAGTTACTAGAGTCAGGGGAGATTCCAAAATGCTGGAAACAAGCAAACGTGATACCTATCTTCAAAAAGGGAAGGAAGGAGACGGCTCTGAACTATAGACCAGTTTCCTTGACCAGCATAGTTTGCATAGTTATGGAGAAACTACTAAGGAAACATATCTCTCTTCACTTGGAATCCTTCAACTTTTTGTCAGTGAGGCAACATGGCTTCAGAGAAGGTAGATCAACAGTAACAAACTTATTAGAATTTTATGATCAGGTAAGCCGAATCTTACAGGAAAGAGAGGGCTGGTCAGATTGCATATTCCTAGACTTCCAGAAAGCATTTGACACTGTTCCACATGGGAGACTTATTAGGAATCTGCAATCAATGGCTAGAATAGATGAAAATGTCTTGGAATGGATAAATACTTACTTAGAAGTAAGGGAACAGAGGGTTAGAGTAAGGCACTCAGTGTCTGAATGGAGAAGAGTTAGTAGTGGAGTTCCATAGGGTTCAGTTTTAGGGCCACTTTTGTTCCTTGTATATGTAAATGACCTACCAGAGTCTGTAAATTCATTCATGAATATGTTTGCAGATGATGCAAAGATTGCGAAGAAAGTAGGAAGCGAGAACTATGGTATAGAACTTAAGGAAGATCTAAATAGTCTGCATGAGTGGTCAGAAAAGTGGCTAATGAAATTCAATACTTCAAAATGTAAGGTAATGAGAATGGGTACAAGTGCAAGAAGGCCCAAGCTTGATTTCTCGGTGGCTGGAGTACAACTTCAAGAGACAGAAAATGAGAGAGATCTAGGAATAAACATACTGGCAGCTTTGTCTCCAGAAATACATATAAATGGCATAGTAAGGGCAGCATATGCATTCTTATTAAATGTAAGGGTAGCCTTCAGGCACATGGACAAGAAAATGTTCAGAAATATTTATGTAACCTATGTGAGACCAAAACTGGAATATGCAGCCCCCTTTTGGAATCCGCACTTGAAAAAGCACATAGCTAAGCTTGAAAAAGTTCAAAGACATGCCACGAAACTGGTGCCAGAAATACGTAATCTCAGTTATGGTGAGAGGCTGAGGGAATTAGACTTACCATCACATGAAGCTAGAAGATTGAGGGGGTATATGGCGACAGTCTTTAAATTCCTTCATGGTTATGATAGAGTGGATAGGGATCGATATTTTGATATGGCTGGCTCTAGAACTAGAGGTCATAGTTTGAAGCTTCGTAAGAAAACTTTGCAGGATGTAAGGAAATACTTTTTCAGTGTAAGAGTAGTTGATAATTGGAATTGGCTAAGCGAAGAGGTAGTTAATTCTATCTCAATCCATAGTTTTAAGGACAGGTATAATAAGTATCACTAAGTAGAAAATGGAACCGATCAGGAGACGGAAAGATACGAGCTTTGGGCTCTTTCCCGTAAGCACAATTAGGTAATCACAATTCGGTAATCTCACACACACACACACACACACACATATATATATATATATATATATATATATATATATATATATATATATATATATATATATATATATATATATATATATATATATATAGATAGATAGATATGAACCATTTTTCCCCATATAAGGGAAGTGACTGAGTCAAGGGAAATGCTCTATCTCTTTGGGAAGAGCAGTATAGAGGAGGGGATTTCCAGTCCCCTCGCTTCGCCCCGTTTAGTTGAGTCTTACGGCACGAAGGGGAACACAGAGGAAGTATTCTAGTCCCTCCCTCAGGGTGTATATATATATATATATATATATATATATATATATATATATATGTATATATATATATATATATATATATATATATATATATATATATATATATATATATATATATATATATAGAGAGAGAGAGAGAGAGAGAGAGAGAGAGAGAGAGAGAGAGAGAGAGAGAGAGAGAGAGAGAGAGAGAGAGAGAGAGAGAGAGAGAGAGAGAGAGAGAGAGAAAGAGAGAGAGAGTCAAATTCAAAGTCAAAGTCAAAAACTTTATTCCATCAAAAATGGCTATTACATGATAATTAATCTAATTACAAATTACAATGTAAAATGTCAAAATAAAACAAATGAAATTTGCAAAGCACAAAATCAAAATATTTACACATTAAAATAAGCATATGTACACTTCGTCTACCCATTGGGAGGATAGTAATGAGACTAAAATCACTTATTAAGTAGGTGATTTAAAAGATGAGATTTAAATGAGGGTAATGTTTGGGAGCTTCTTAAGTTTGCGGGTAAAGAGTTCCAAAGTCTCGGGCCCATTACATTTAAGGCTCTTGCCCCAATATCAGTGGAAGTTCTGGGCACGTAAAAAGAATTCTGATATCTGGTGTTGACGTTATTGATACGCACTTGATTAACTGTTGGCAATGAGAAGAGCCATTCCGGTAATATTCCATGATTTATTTTAAAAACTAAAAGACAGATATTATATATGAACTTCATGTCCATCCTTAGCCAACCCAATCTCTCAAAGAGGGGAGTCACGTGATCATATTTATGCACCCCCCCTATGGCAACTCTTGCAGCAAAATTCTGGAGCCTTTTCACTCGTAACATCTGGGTCTTAGTCGTGGAACCTCAAACACTCAGACAGTAGTTGAGAGAGAGAGATAGAGAGTTGACCCTATTTTAACTGATAATTCTCTTGACCTTGTTTTTGTTTTAGATTCTTAGAATGGAACTGGAATTGTTTGATGATATGTGTTAGACGAAAGTCTCTAGTTTATTTCAACTTGGTGATTTAAGCCTGCATCTGGGTGAAAATAACACCTGTAGAAAATATGCAAAGTATTTCAACATCATCAGCGGCATTAAATGAATAAGTCAATAATGCAGCCTTCACACAATTATTTGTTTTTTTAGTTTTACCATCAGTTGACATAATTTTGTGAAAATTCAATATTGTTAAACCTGTTTTATATATAGTCTCCCTCGGCTTTCATTTATGTATGAATTTTTGTCTATTACATTTACAAAAAGGCATAATAATCCTTGAAATGAAGTTATATATGTAAGTAATGCAAGCAATATATTTTGCTAAATCACTACTGCTAAGATCTTTATTAGTTTTAGAAAGAGAGAATTAAGAAAATTGTTGCGGTTTTATGCTTCACAAAATATATGAATCATATTACTGCACTTATTGAACTTCCGTAGCGCAAGGCTGTAGGCCCCTTGGCCGATCTATAGTTCAATGTTGACAAGATATCAAGATTACCACAATATCATTTAAGGTATCACAATACGAAAAAGTCATTAAATTTTAAGCAATTTTATGTATCAAAAATGAACAGACCAAAAGTATCACATTAGACAAAAAAGGCGGCAAATACAGAGTCAGTGTTGCCATAAAACAGAAAACCAAAACAACGTACAGTTCGTTATGACAAAGAGAAGCAAAATTAAGGGATCAGTTTAGAACAACAACAAAATTATTAATAAATAAAGTGAAAATATATATATATCAATTAATAAATAAATATATAAATAAAGAAGACATATATCATACCTTCTACAACACTCCAAATAAAGAAAAAAAATACACTATGCCACTACAACACTCCCCTGCCAGTACAGGAGTACATTAGTTTTTAACACTGATAATAGAAAATATAGATATATAATATATATGTGGAGACATAGATACAAAAATACAAATTAATAATATACATAATCAGGGTTACGATTAAATCTAACTCGACGAGATTTCGTAACAACAGATTGAGGGATTTCCTCTTCAATAACATCTTCGTTATCAATATTTTCAGGAATAAATGCATTACTAGGAATTAATGTATCAGAATCTGTGTCATTTTTGGAATTAGAATCAGAAAAATCATTATTTACACTTGGTTCAATCACATCAGAATTGACAGCCCCTGGCACAGAATCATTATTTACAGTAGGTTCTGTCTCATTAGAACTGATAGTTTTTGGTATTGAGGCAGGTTCAATCTATCTACAGATACAGTAGTTAAATTTCCAGAAAGCTGACGTAGAATAAAATATTTATCACCACGTTCCACAACTTCAAGTGGACCAAAGTAGGGAGCCTCTAAAGGGCGACGTACACGATCCACTCTAACCCAAACATGTGTCCATGATTCAAGATCTTTTGGAACATAAGGTTTAACAGAGGATGAATGAAGGTATCCATAAGAGGATATCAGAAAAATCTAATTCACGCATTCGAGATACAAATTCAGAGACAATTTCTTTTTGTTGTGCAAAAGAAGGAATTTCAGTTGTTACCATGATTTTAGGGCTAAGTAGCATACTTCCTGTCACCAAAGTAAATGGAGAAACTCCAGGCTCTGTGGGTACACATCTTAAACCTAAAAGTACTATTGGTAAAGAAGCAAGCCAATCATCTTTACGTGCCATCAGAGATACTTTCAATACTCTATGTGATCTTTCAACCATGCCATTGGATTGAGGGTGATATGAAGTGGTACGCAGTCTATGAAATCCAATTATAGAGGAAAGTTGCTGAAATAATGCAGCTTCAAACTGAGCACCTCTATCAGTAAAAACATATAATGGCACTCCAAAACGAGATATCCAACCTTTAATAAAAGCAAAAGCAACAGTGGTAGCAGAAATATCTGTGATGGGGATGGCTTCCAACCATCTAGTAGATCTGTCAATACAGGTAAGAACCTATTGTTCTGGTGCTGTAAAAGACTAGCCAGGGACTTTACTAGGAGGGAGAGGACCAACAATATCTAAATGTACAAATTCAAATCTCCCAAAATGTGCTGTAAAATTTGTAATAGGAGCACAGGTATGGCGGTGCACTTTAACCTGCTGACAAGAAGTACACTCTTTAGTCCAACTTCGAATATCTCGATCCATATTAGGCCAAAAGTACCTAGCTTTGATAAGGCGCAACGTACCTTTGACTCCTGGATGTGAAATGTTATGCATAAGTTGAAATACTGATTTACGACAAGCTAAGGGAAGAAATGGTCTCGGATGGGGTGTTGACACGTCACATATAAGTCATGATTCTGAATTTTGAAAATTTTCAATCTCTCTTTGTAATTAAGAATTTCTGTGTCAGTGGATTGTCTCTCAGCTATACTGGTTAAATCATGTAAGTCCACTGAGACAGAAGATACAGGTAATGGTCTGGAAAGACAATCTGCTACAACATTGTCTGCACCCTTGATATGTACAACATCTGATATACACTCGCTAATTAAAGACCAATATCGTTGCTGTCTATCTGACTTGGCTGTATGAGGATTCTTAAATGCAAAAGCAAGGGGTTTATGATCAGTAAATAAAACGGTTTCACGTCCTTCAATTACATGTTTAAATATTAGTACAGCCAGATACGCAGCAAGCAGTTCTCGGTCAAAAGTAGAATAACACCTCTGAGTTTCTGATAATTTCTTTGAAAAGAATTCAATAGGGACAAATTTACCATCCTGAATTTGGTGTAACGCATCTCCAGCTGCCACTTGGGAACAATCAGTCACCAGATGCAGTGGAGAATTACACTTACTAGTGAAATATGCAATGGTGCAAGCATTGTTATGTGACTCTTTAGCACTTACAAAGGCAGATTCTGCTTCCGAATTCCATACTAGTTCTTTAGATTTAGGTTGTAATCTAATTAATTCGGTCAAAGGATATACAACATCAGCAAAATGCGGTACCATTTGTCTATAGTAATTGAGCATTCCTATAAACCTACGTAAGGCAGCAGAATCTGCTGGCTTAGGAAAATCAACAATATCTGTCTGTTTATGAGAACCAGGTTTTAAACCATTAGAAGTGATCAAATATCCTAAATATTCTATTTCATTTTTAAAGAATTCACATTTATCAATAGAAATTTTAAGATTATTAGAGCTTAGAATTTCAAATACTATAGACAAATGTTTCTTGTGCTCTTCTGTATTCTCTGAAAATATCAGAATATCATCCAGGTAAATAAATACAAAATCAAGGTTTCTAAATAAATTGTCCATCAAACGCTGAAAAGTGGCAGGGGCATTCCGAAGACCATAAGGCATATATAAATATTCAAATAGCCCAAAGGGTGTGGTTACTGCTGTCTTTTCAACATCTGAAGGATTCATAGGGATCTGGTGATAGGCTTTTAACAAATCAATTTTACTGAATATCTTTTTCTTGTAAAGCTTTAATGACACACTACTAATATGTGGTAAAGGATATTTATCTGGCTTGGTCAAAGTATTAAGTTGCCTAAAATCACCACATACTCTCCACTCTCCTGGCTTAGGTTTAGGAACTAAATGAATGGGTGAAGCCCAAGGTGATTTAGAGGATTGTACAATTCCCATATCCAACAACTGTTTAAATGCTTCCTTGGCAGCAGAATATTTGTCTGGAGCCAACGGACGACATCTAGCAAATGTCGGAGGAGAACTCCCTGTATCTATATAATGAAAAACATTAGAATTCTTGAAAGAATTATTAGGTGTAAGAGGCTTAACACAGGACAAGAGTGAGGGAAAATCTTGGAACAACTGTTGTACAGAATCAGGTAAATAGTTCAAATTATTAATCACATAAGAAACATTATGATTTGCAATATCACCTTTTACAGAACATTGTGTTATATTGTCATGTAAAGTTTTATTCTTGCAATCAATAAACAATCCAAAATTGCAAAGATAATCATTACCTAATAAAGGTGTACATACATCTGCAACAACAAATGTCCAGTTAAATCGACGGCGCAACTGCCGAATATCAAGGTCAAGAATAATTTCACCATAAACTTTTATTGACTCACCAGTGGCCATAGAAATATTAACTGCTGTTGGCCTTAATAAAATTTCTGAAACATACTTATATGGAATAATGGAGACTGCAGCTCCTGTATCCACAGTGAAGACCATGTCACTACAACCAATTTCGGCTACAACCTGTAGAAGTGGCCGTAGCTACAATTTTCTCTTCTGTCTGCTTTATTAGTTTTCTGAACTAGGAAAATTCCGTGCGGGCGACGAGGACCTAGATGTTGATGCTGGGGACGGCACTCTAGAAGAATCTTTCATCTGGATATTTTGAGATTTATTCGGCCATTGGCACCATGGCTTGCACCATTTACATCGAGTTCCATAATATAAATGGGCACGACAAACTTTTGGACGTTGATTTTGATGGAACGGTAGCACTCCTAGGCCTACAGGTGGATTCTTGGAAATTGATACATACTGGGATGTACTAGCTTGACGAGAAACTGACGACTGATCAACAACATTGATGGGTTTAGCCCTATTATTATTTTGAGAAAATACAACTAGTTCATCTGCAAGCTTGCCTAAAGCTGGTAAATCCATATTTTGCTGAGAGGCTAAAACTGCCGAAATACTACTGGGAACTGCTTGCAAGAATTTATGTTTCACTAGGTCATCTGTTACTCCTAATTTAGAAGCAGTTCTGCGAATTTCTTATAAATAAACTGAAGGCTTGCCATGCATTACTGTATTGCTTATCAAATCATTGAAAAGTTCAGGCTTGGTCTGCTCAAAAAGATTTGTGAGGTATGCTTTAATTATATCATAGTCTCTCCTATTTAAAGTATCTTGGGGAACACGTTCTACAACAGTGGGGGCAAGGCAGATAACACATGGAAAAATTTTGTTTCACTGGATTTCACATTAGCTAAGCCAAATTGAGCTTCAAGAATAGAAAACCACCCAGAAACGCAGGTGTCCATGAATGCAGGGGCTTTCACTGCTATGTGCCTGACAGCACTAGACTTATCATCATCAGAATCGAGCATTGTTTATGACAGCTTATCTTGGAGTACAAATACTGAAAGAAACCTAGGCCTTGCCTACCGGTATGATGCTGAAGAAATTTTTGTCACTTAGGCCTATCTTGTCAATTACAAATATCTTGTCACTCCTATATCTTATCACTACGGTGGTCACCACTTTATAGTTCAATGTTGACAAGATATCAAGATTACCACAATATCATTTAAGGTATCACAATACGAAAAAGTCATTAATTTTTAAGCAGTTTTATGTATCAAAAATGAACAGACCAAAAGTATCACATTAGACGAAAAAGGCGGCAAATACAGAGTCAGTGTTGCCATATAACAGAAAACCAAAAAAACGTACAGTTCGTTATGACAAAAAGAAGCAAAATTAAGGGATCAGTTTAGAACAACAAAAAAATTATTAATTAATAAAGTGAAAATATATATATCAATTAATAAATAAATATATAAATAAAGAAGACATATATCATACCACTACAACACTCCAAATAAAGAAAGAAAATATACTATGCCACTACAGATCTATGCCCACTCACCCTACGGTTAACCCAGTCAAGTCTGATGGGGAGAAATTGTGGTAACACAATTCATGAATAGTTGTCTTGTTTATGCTATGCTTAGTAACAAGGTTGATATATTTTAGCCATGTGGAGGACACATACAGGTTAGAGCTTGGGAATTAAGGCTGGATGCCCTCCCTAATACCCCACGATGGGATAATGGGTCTGTCACTTTCCTAGTTGAGTATTTAACCAGTCTGCTATTGCGGTCACCTAAGGTGGTCATGATTTCTTTATATCATGAGCTATTTAAAATAACGACATCGTATTGAGTCTGAATTGTCTGAGACGTTTTTTGCTGTTACTGTATATAATATTCAGGGTGAGAACTGATAGGAAAAAAAAAAAAAAGAGATTTAAGTAATCATACTAAGCCTTCTGAAATTTCCAGTAAGCTTAGCTGTCACGCGTGATAAAATCATATTTATGATAGTGTTTTTGAGGAACAGTAGTGAGTATCATAAAATGTAAATATTGACAATATCTTAACTTTTGTTAATAGATTCTAAACTGTAACGTTTGTGTGATGCTTGGCACTGTGAAGAAAAATGTGGATATTATTAGTGACTTTTTTGCTTCCATTTTATTGTTCAATAAATTTTGTTTTTTAAGAAATGAAATCTTTCTTTATCTGTACACAAGAGCCATATTCCCCTTTTTAAGGGGGGTGGTTTAATCAAAGCAAAAAACCCTCAATGTTTGCAGGAAGAAACTACAGAGGAGGGAATTCCCAATCCCTTCGCATTACCCCAGTTAGTCTACTTACGACACACAGGTGAACACGGAGGAAGTATTCTAGCCCCTTCCCTCAGGTACAAAGCAATAATTATTCAATCTTTTTACAATCGTCATGCATAGTAGCAACTAACTGCTATTTTAGATATTCAAGCTTTTATTATGTGTTTATTTTGAAGCTGTTCGTGACTGATTGCTAGATACTAAATGCTTCACTGCTGACATTTTGTATCTAGCTCTCTTCCTAACATATTTTTTAATCTCTCTTTTATTATGAATTGATGAATCCCTAAAATTTCTCATATCTCACAGATTTTTCTATTTTTTTTTAACTTCTTCCTTGTTCCCCTGCGTGCTGTTTGACTAAAAGTCGTGGAGCAAGGGGACTGGGAATTCCTCCTCTGTATTTTTTCCCAAAGAGTCAGCGTATTTTGCATTGACTCAGCCACTCCCTTTATAAGGGCTTGGATGGTGCCTTCTTGCGAAGGACTTTGGTTTTGGCAAGTGTAACCATCACCCTGAGGGAAGGCTCTTTCTAACCTCGGACCATGACACGCCGAAAACCCTCAACCTGATGAATCAAAGTCATGTGCGTTACCATTTACTCACGCCGGCAACTCTTTGCGTATCTTTAATTAAAATCTTAATTATTTGTGAATTTAATCAATCAGTATAGATATCAAATGACGTTTCATTTTCTCGGTAGGTCAAGAGGAAGAGACTTCATGCTTTGGAGCTTCAGTATGTTAGTAAAAACGGTAAAGGTAAAGGAATTGTTGTTATATATTGGCAGAAAACTTTCATTTAAAACATTTTGTCAAATAGAACTTATTAATTTTGCTGCATATTCCTCATGATGTGTCATTGGTAGTGTAAATCTGAAACAAAGAATATTATTCAAATGTAATCATACTGTATATTATAAGTGTTTTGATTAAAGATAAAATTTAGATACTGCTATGAAACTCATGCAATTCATAACTTAAATGCATTTCAAGTTAAGTTTGTGAATACTTTGTGCAACAATTTGTTCAAACTTTAATCATAATTTAAAAGTTGACTAAAGAAAAAAAATTATTTATTGGTTACGAACTAATCATGTGATTCAGTTATAAGTTAAATTAGAGAAGACTTCGTGCAAAAATCTTCCTCATTTCAGATAAAGCTGCGCAAAAGAAAAGAAAAATAAATAAAAACAAAAAAATCTGCCCTCATAGGACCTGAGCACGAAGAAAACATTAAGCAATGAGAAACAGAGATGTGGAGTGTTGCTACTTGTCAGCTATGAAGGAGTAATAAGAGATGTGTAGCAAATATCAAAGAATATTCTGCGTTGATGTAGGTATAGGAAAAAAATAGTAACTGAAGGAAGATATTAAGATCAAACTGTCCTAGACAGTCCTATTTAACTCCAAAGGACCTGCAGCTGTATTGCTAAGTAATTCCAGCATTAATCTGCTTTTTCCTTGAAGGGGAGGCAAGCCAAAATACCACCTTCTTGTTCCCCAGCGTATCGTAATAGCTAACTGAATGGGGTGGAGCCAAAGGACTTGGAATCCCCCCCTTTGTATTTTCCACCCTCAAGGAGTCAAGTTTATTTCTTTGATTAAGGCAAACCCCCTTACAAGGGGGTGGGTTATGGCATTTGTAGATAGATGAATGACATACCATTTTGTTTTGTGATAATTTCAAAGAAAGCTTTGTTTCTGAAAGGCAGAAAATTTTACCTTGAAAAATAGTTAGAAATTAATGGAGAGGAAATAATCGAAATCTTGATTTTTCAATTGGAGATCAGTTCTGCATTTTTAAAACGTGCAAACGTTATCATAGCTAGAAAACTAAAAATGCTAAAGTAATTATTGCTAGAAAATTAAAAGTACTAGGATTTTGGGGTTTTTAAACCTGAAAATTTGCATATCTTTCAGAAGCAAGGCTCACTTTTGCAAGTGTTTGTGAATGATAATTCATTTTGGTGTACAGGAAGAGTAAACATCAATTGGATTTTTCTCTAAATATATTCTGTGAAATTATTCATGTTAAAGGAGTAATTTTTGAGAGGAAAGGAACAAGAAACATTAATAATTTATGATATTATATGTATATTAAGACATTTTAAAAAGTTGCATAAATTACCCTTAATGTGATCACAATTACAGTAGTTTTACTGATTAAATACAGTCAAAAGATAGCATAGTGCTCCCTCGTTTATCGAGAGGTTTGGTTCCGGGACCTGCCGCGATGGGTGAAAATTCCCAAAGTAGGAGCACCATATATACATAGGTATTTTGCATTTATTTTTACCTTTACTGTATAAACCCTCCCTGCACTGTTAACAAACCACCCTTTACTTTATTAATAACAGCATGCAAGCATATATTTATATGAACGTGATAGGTAATCTTACCGTGAATAGCGTGATGATGATGTGTACATACTCCACAGCCAAATACTCCACATCCAATGACAGCTTTATGGCCGACATCTGAGAACCTTCTTCCTTCCTTTAGTATATTTAACAGTTTTACCTTTTCTGTTATGGTCAACATCTTCCTTTGCGATTAGGCTCACTACCAGAAGCCTTAGAAGATGAAGGATGCTTGGGAGGCATTGCAGGGGTTAAAATGAAATAAATTAACAAAATCACAAGCACAACGCGAATGGCGCACACGTGAGTAGACTGAACGGGTGAGGTGTGACAGTGGAAGATGCTGGGAGAACCAAGCTTCAATCAACAATCCAATCAGACCCAATGATACAGAACATACAGAAGAACAATTCTGTGATTCATCGTCTCCCACCCATCAGCCAATAGCATCCTATGTACTATCTCACGTAGGTGCGACCCTTTGCGTTTTCCAAGACACCAATACACTATCATACAGTATTTTACATGGTGCAATACTGTGAGTTACATGTTTAAATTTCTGTTTTTTACTAATTTTTAGTTTTGTTATTCTTAGGCTAGGAAATGCTTTTTTTTATCAATAAAATAATGAAAATACTGGAAATTTTAATATATACTATCTCACTTAGGTGAGACCCTTTGCGTTTTCCAAAATGCCATACCGGTTTTGTATTTTACATGGTGCAATACTGTGATTTACATGGATAAATTTATGTTTTTTACTATTTTTTACTGTATTATTATTCTTAGGCTAGGAAATACTGTTTTTTATCAATAAAATAATGAAAATACTGGAAATTTTAATATGTACCATCTCACGTAAATGCGACCCTTTGCGTTTTCCGAAACGCCGATACCAGTATCGTATTTTCTATGGTGCAGAGTTACATGTTCAAATTTATGTTTTTTTTTCTATTTTTTACTGTTTTATTATTCTAGAAAATACTTTTTTTTATCAATAAAATAATGAATTTTTTTTTTCAATAAAATAATGAAAATACAGAAAATTTTAATATTTCCACATATCGTGGATTCTTGCATATACCCAGAAATAAAAAAGCTCGCAAAAAACCCCCACGATGCACTGAATTTGCAAAAGGTGAATCGCGATATACGAGGGATTACTGTATATCTGTTCTAATGTACGATATATATATATATATATATATATATATATATATATATATATATATATATATATATATATATATATATATATATATATATATATATATATATATATATATATATATATATATATATATATATATATATATATATATATATATACATCACCCAACGTCGTTAATTGGTTCAGGGAGAGACGAATTAAGTCGAAAAATGACTTAAATCGAATTAGCTTGTCTCTAGGCTAGCATAGATATACAGATTTACTGTAGTAGTAGCATAGTTGGGTGGGATATGCCTTTTGCAACGGCTCCCAAGTCTTGGTTTTGCTTTGCTAAATTGTGTGTGCGGTTTTTGTTATTTGATTTCTTTTTCTACAAATTTTTTTTATAATTTTTTTTTCATTCTTTGACGTCTTTTTCACTACAATATCTAAATAACAATATATTAGCAATTATTTCAATTCTCTTTTCTATATATGGTTGTGCCAAAAAACTATATTCTGTTCTTATTTGTACATATGCTTCACAAAATAGTATAAAAAGTTTTAGGCTCTCTTCACATTGTTCACACGTTTGGCAGGTAGTATCTTTATTTTTAAATTTATGTACAGTAAACAAATTAATAAACTCTATTATGCCGTTGGCAACAGGTTTAGCATAGGACGTGCATGGTGCCCAGTGTTATCAGATAAAGCGGATGTTTTTATCTTCAAATGTATGGTACATTTTAAGATATATATTAATTACAAGATGGTAGTACTGTAATTTATATAAAAATGTACTTCATCTTTAAAATACTAGAAATAACTTACCAGTTTACATGTATGTTTTTTATATTTATTAGTTCTCTCATTTATGTATTCTGGCAACACTGATGGTGACAGTGAGGACGAGGATGCATACGTTTTGTCACACACGAGCGTGGGCCATGCAACTGCTTCTCTTAAATTTTTACTTGTGTTTTTGAGTGACTAAGTGCTTAGTGGAAAACTTTACCATAATTTCCATAAATCTGAAATCCTGCAGAGTATTGTGAGTACAAAACTTATATTTGTTGTATGACGAGACTGTCCAAAATATTAAAGGAAAAAAATTGAGAACATTTTCGTGAGGGGAGAGAGAAGCTGCTGTCCAGTTCTGCCTTGAAGGAAATTTAGAAGAGTTGTCAGAGGTGAAGCCATCACATCACATTACCTAATTTTTTGTGTAAACTGGGGAAAGCTCTTAAGCCGTTTACCTGATCCTGTGGTTCCATATATTGTTAAAATCAGTATCCTTCCCATTTATATTAACTTGTTAGTTAGTTTGATACACGAAATAATTGAATAATAAAAAAACAAAACAAATATCCACCTGTCAACAGTACTGAGTAAAGTTGCCAAGTAGTACAGCTGTTTTATTTTCTTCATTTTTTTGCTTTTCTTTTAGCTTTCTCTTTTACTATTTTTTTTTGTATATATATTGAGTTAAATGTAAAGTCTAATCTTGTGATAACATATCTTGGTTAGCAAGTGAATTTATCAGTTAGGAAGAATATATAGCAGAAACAGGTGGGTGCCTCCTCAGACACAAATTCGAATTTTCCTTCAGGTTTGACTTTTGTTTTGTTGCATTTTTTTTCTTTTTATCCTTAAATTATCATGGTCAAGTTTTTAAGTTAAGATGTGTGTTACCAGAAAAGAGATAAATTGAGTCACTAAATAGCACTTATATGGAGATATAAAAATTCTCTGTGAAGCTTAAATAAAAGTTTTTCTCTTTTTTTTCCTCTTTCTCTTCTTCTTTCTATATTCTGTGAGAGGGAGAACATAAAAATGAGACCATCTCTGTCCCAAACCTCCCCCATCCATGGGTCGGTAGGAGGGGTAGCCATTAGGAGACTTAAACAGAAAATCAAGAATTTAGAGGCAATGGTTATAAGCCTTGATGAAAAAATTCGGAATATGGATGGAGAAATGAAAGAGAATGAAACACTCAGAGAGCAAATAAGATCTTTGGAGGAAGCAAATAAAGCACAAGGGCAGGAGAGAAAGGAACTACAAAAAAGAATAAAGAAGCTGGAAGGGGAAAAGAGTCAACTAGAATCTAGAATTTCTAAACAAGAAGATAAAAACACACAGCTGAATGACAACCTAAAGGAATTAGATGTTAGTTCACTGCTCTCTTCTGAGAGAGACGAGATTGCTGCTTGGAATGTCCAGATTAAGGAAAACATTGAACAGTTCAGAAAAGAGTTCCAGGAGCTGAATATGGAAAATGATGCCATGAAAACTTCCTTTGCTGATGCACTAAAGGGGAATGTGGCAGTAAAAGAGGCTGTAAAGGTGGTGGCACTGGAAAACATACAAACAGTTGACTATAAAGAGACAGTAATCGAAAAAATGAAAGATGTTGTGATGGAAAGGGCAAACCCACTCATCAAACAGGCACTTGATAAGGAGAAGACAGTGGTAATCTCAGGCATAAGCGAATCCCAGGAGCCAACATGGCAGGGGAGACTTGAAGAAAATAAAGCTAGGGTTGTAGACCTGATAAGAAAGCTTGGAGTAGTATGTGGTCCTGAGGATATTGTAAACATACACCAACTAGGTAAATATTCAAGGGAAGGAAAGCCGAGACCAACAGAAGTAACCTTTGAGAGAGGGGAAACATGTAGGGAAATATTGTTGAGAAAAAAAAGTCTAAAAGACCTTCAAGAATTCAAAGAAGTGTTCATTAGACGATACAAAACACAGGAAGAGATGGGAAAGATAAAAAACTTGTTGCAAGAGGCAAGAAGGTTAAATAATGAAAGAAATGAAGAAGAGAAGAAAAATTTTCATTACAGAGTTCTTCCAGACAAAGGGGAGATAAAGAAGATAATGACAGAAGATCAGGGGATGGGGCCTCATTAAGATTGTTATACACAAATGCTGATGGATTAGCTGGTAAGGCAGTAGAATTAAAAGATAGGATTCACAACAGTAAGGCAGATATAGTAGCAATTACAGAGACTAAGTTGAGTGAGGACATAAACAGTGTCACAGTTTTTCCTAAGGGCTTCAGAATACTAAGGGTTGAAAGATCTGAGAGGACTGGTGGAGGGATAGCACTGCTCATAAGTGAAAGGATTCAAGTTGAAGAAATAAACTTGGCTATAGAAAGTGAGTTCAAGGAATTTTTTGTTGCTCGCATAAATACTGGGTCAGTGAGCATTATAATAACTGTTGTATACAACCCACCAAGGAACCAAAATAGGCTTGAAGTTTATGAGGAAAGTCATATAGGTACTATTGAAGTCATAAACTCAGTTGTTAACATGGCACGGGAAAAAAAAATGTAGGATTTTGATTATGGGAGACTTTAATCATAAAGAGATATATTGGATAAATCTTGACCCACACAGTGGTAAGGACTCATTCAGGGCAAGATTCCTAGATTGCGTACAAGGGAATTTCCTACACCAACATGTAATTGAACCAACAAGGGCCAGGGGTGGGGATGAGCCATCACTACTTGATCTAGTGTTCACAGATAATGTGTTGGATATTGAAAAACTTGAGTATGAACCACCAATTGGAAAGAGTGACCACTGTGTGTTGTTGATGGAGTATATCATTGAAGATATTCTTCCTGAGAGTAGAGGCACTGAGGACATGAGGAGGAACTATCCGAAAGGAGATTACATCAAAATGAATGAGCCTTTTGCAGTTATTGACTGGAGAACCTTATTTTACAACAAATCTGTACAAGAAATGTATGACATCTTTTGTGAGAAATATGGGAAGATAGTAGATTGCTGCATACCTGTCACCAAAGTAGGTGTAATTCATGCCAGAGTGAAATGGTTCGATAATGGGTGTAAAAGAGCTAAGGAGTGGAGAGACAAATGCTGGAAAAGGTATAGGAGGAGAAAAAACATAAATGCCTGGCAAACCTACAAAAGAGCAAGAAATGACTACCTAAGTAAAAGGAGAGAGGCAGAGAGAGACTATGAGAGGGACATCATCAGGAAGGCTAAAGAAAATCCCAAGCTTTTCCACAGCTTTATCAGAGGAAAACTGAAGGTAAAAGAACAGGTTTTAAGGCTAAAGAGAGCGGATGGAAGCATCACTGAGACGGATGAAGAGATCTGCAAAGAATTGAACAAATAGTTTCAGTCAGTATTTACAATAGAAAATACCCCACCCCCTCAGATTGCAGTGATAGAAGCTCAAGGGCCGGTATTAGAGAACATCAACCTTACAGCCACAGAGGTATGCAAAGCGCTGATGGATTTAGATGTTCATAAAGCTACAGGTCCTAATGACATATCCCCTCATGTGCTTAAAAAATGCGCAAACACAATATCAGTGGCACTAAGTATCATATTTAAGGAGTCACTGGAGTCGGGGGAGATTCCAAGATACTGGAAACAAGCAAGTGTGATACCTATCTTCAAAAAGGGAATGAGGGATACGGCTCTGAACTATAGACCAGTTTCCTTGACCAGCATAGTTTGCAAAGTTATGGAGAAACTACTAAGGAAACATATCTCTCTTCACTTGGAATCCTTCAACTTTTTGTCAGTGAGGCAACATGGCTTCAGAGAAGGTAGATCAACAGTAACAAACTTATTAGAGTTTTTTTTATGATGAGGTAAGCCAAATCTTACAGGAAAGAGAGGGCTGGGCAGATTGCATATTCCTAGACTTCCAGAAAGCGTTTGACACTGTTCCACATGGGAGACTTATTAGGAAGCTGCAATCAATGGCTAGAATAGGTGGAAATGTTTTGGAATGGATAAAAACTTACTTAGAAGGAAGGGAATAGAGGGTTAGAGTAAGACACTCAGTGTCTGAATGGAGAAGAGTTAGTGGTGGAGTTCCACAGGGTTCAGTTTTAGGGCCACTTTTGTTCCTTGTATATGTAAATGACCTCCCAGAGTCTGTAAATTCATTCATGAATATGTTTGCAGATGATGCAAAGATTGTGAAGAAAGTAAAAAACGAGAACAATGGTAGAGAACTTCAGGAGGAACTAAATAATCTGCATGAGTGGTCAGAAAAGTGGCTAATGAAATTCAATACTTCAAAATGTAAGGTAATGAGAATGGGTACAAGTGCAAGAAGGCCCAAGCTTGACTACTCGGTGGCTGGAGTACAACTTCAAGAGACAGAAAATGAGAGAGAACTAGGAGTAAACATACTTGCAGATTTGTCTCCAGAAATACATATAAATGGCATAGTAAGGGCAGCATATGCTTTCATATCAAATGTAAGGGTAGCCTTCAGGCACATGGACAAGGAAATGTTCAGAAATATTTATGTAACCTATGTGAGGCCAAAACTGGAATATGCAGCCCCCTTTTGGAATCCGCACTTGAAAAAGCACATAGCTAAGCTTGAAAAAGTTCAAAGACATGCCACGAAACTGGTGCCAGAAATACGTAATCTCAGTTATGATGAGAGGCTGAGGGAATTAGACTTACCATCACTCGAAGCTAGAAGAGTGAGGGGGGATATGGTGACAGTCTTTAAATTCCTTCATGGTTATGATAGAGTGGATAGGGATCGATATTTTGATATGGCTGGCCCTAGAACTAGAGGTCATAGTTTGAAGCTTCGTAAGAGAACTTCTTTGCAGGATGTAAGGAAATACTTTTTCAGTGTAAGAGTAGTTGATAATTGGAATTCGCTAAGCGAGGAGGTAGTTAATGCTATCTCAATCCATAGTTTTAAGGACAGGTATGATAAGTATCACTAAGTATAAAATGGAACCGATCAGGAGACGGGAAGATATGAGCTTTGGGCTCTTTCCCGTAAACACAATTAGGTAATCACAATTAGGTAATCACACACACACACACACACACACACACACACACACACACACACACATATATATATATATATATATATATATATATATATATATATATATATATATATATATATATATATATATATATATATATATATATGAACCATTTTTCCCCATATAAGGGAAGTGACTGAGTCAAGGGAAAATGCTCTATCTCTTTGGGAAGAGCAGTACAGAGGAGGGGATTTCCAGTCCCCTCGCTTCGCCCCATTTAGTTGAGTCTTACGGCACGAAGGGGAACACAGAGGAAGTATTCTAGCCCCTCCCTCAGGGTGTATATATATATATATATATATATATATATATATATATATATATATATATATATATATTTATATATATATATATATATATATATATATATATATATATATATATATATATATATATATATATATATATATATATATATATATATATATATATATATATATATATATATATATATATATATATATATATATATATATATATATATATATAGAGAGAGAGAGAGAGAGAGAGAGAGAGAGAGAGAGAGTTGACCCTATTTTAGCTGATAATTCTCTTGACCTTGTTTTTGTTTTAGATTCATAGAATGGAACTGGAATTGTTTGATGATATGTGTTAGACGAAAGTCTCTAGTCTATTTCAACTTGGTGATTTAAGCCTGCATCTGGGTGAAAATAACACCTGTAGAAAATATGCAAAGTATTTCAACATCATCAGCGGCATTAAATGAATAAGTCAATAATGCAGCCTTCACACAATTATTTGATTTAGTTTTACCATCAGTTGACATAATTTTGTGAAAATTCATTATTGTTAAACCTGTTTTATATATATTCTCCCTCGGCTTTCATTTACGTATGAATTTTTGTCAATTACATTTGCAAAAAAGGCATAATAATCCTTGAAATGAAGTTATATATGTAAGTAATGCAATCAATATATTTTGCTAAATCACTGCTGCTAAGATCTTTATTAGTTTTAGAAAGAGAGAATTAAGGAAATTGTTGGGGTTTTATGCTTCACAAAATATATGAATCATATTATTGCACTTATTGAACTTCCGTAGTGCAAGGTTGTAGGCCCCTTGGCCGATCTATGCCCACTCACCCTACGGTTAACCCAGTCAAGTCTGATGGGGGGAAATTGTGGTAACACAATTCATGAATAGTTGTCTTGTTTATGCTATGCTTAGTAACAAAGTTGATATATTTTAGCCATGTGGAGGGCACATACAGGTTAGAGCTTGGGAATTAAGGCTGGATGCCCTCCCTAATACCCCACGATGGGATAATGAGTCTGTCACTTTCCTAGTTGAGTATTTAACAAGTCTGCCATTGCGGTCACCTAAGGTGGTCATGATTTCTTTATATCATGAGCTATTTAAAATAACGACATCGTATTGAGTCTGAATTGTCTGAGAGGTTTTTTGCTGTTACTGTATATAATATTCAGGGTGAGAACTGATAGGAAAAAAAAAAAAAGAGATTTAAGTAATCATACTAAGCCTTCTGAAATTTCCAGTAAGCTTAGCTGTCACGCGTGATAAAATCATATTTATGATAGTGTTTTTGAGGAACAGTAGTGAGTATCATAAAATTTAAGTATTGACAATATCTTAACTTTTGTTAATATATTCTAGACTTTAACGTTTGTGTGATGCTTGGCACTGTGAAGAAAAATGTGGATATTATTAGTGACTGTTTTTTGCTTCCATTTTATTGTTCAATAAATTTTGTTTTTTAAGAAATGAAATCTTTCTTTATCTGTACACAAGAGCCATATTCCCCTTTTTAAGGGGGGTGGCTTTATCAAAACAAAAAACCCTCAATGTTTGCAGGAAGAAACTGCAGAGGAGGGAATTCCCAGTCCCTTCGCATTACCCCAGTTAGTCCTACTTACGACACACAGGTGAACACGGAGAAAGTATTCTAGCCCCTTCCCTCAGGTACAAAGAAATAATTATTCAATCCTTTTACAATCGTCATGCATAGTAGCAACTAACTGCTATTTTAGATATTCAAACTTTTACTATTTGTTTATTTTGAAGCTGTTCGTGACTGATTGCTAGATACTAAATGCTTCACTGCTGACATTTTGTATCTAGGTCTCTTCCTAACATATTTTTTAATCTCTCTTTTATTATGAATTGATGAATCCCTAAAATTTCTCATATCTCACAGATTTTTCTATTTTTTTTTAACTTCTTCCTTGTTCCCCTGCGTGCTGTTTGACTAAAAGTCGTGGAGCAAGGGGACTGGGAATTCCTCCTCTGTATTTTTTCCCAAAGAGTCAGTGTATTTTGCATTGACTCAGCCACTCCCTTTATAAGGGCTTGGATGGTGCCTTCTTGCGAAGGACTTTGGTTTTGGCAAGTGTGACCATCACCCTGAGGGAAGGCTCTTTCTAACCTCGGACCATGACACGCCGAAAACCCTCAACCTGATGAATCAAAGTCACGTGCGTTACCACTTATTCACGCCGGCAACTCTGTGCGTATCTTTAATTCAAATCTTATTTATCAGTGAATTTAATCAATCAGAATAGATATCAACTGACGTTTCAATTTCTCGGTAGGTCAAGAGGAAGAGACTTCATGCTTTGGAGCTTCAGTATGTTAGTAAAAACGGTAAAGGTAAAGGAATTGTTGGTATATATTGGCAGAAAACTTTCATTTAGACACATTTTGTCAAATAGAACTTATTAATTTTGCTGCATATTCCTCATGATATGTCATTGGTAGTGTAAATCTGAAACAAAGAATATTACTCCATTGTAATCATACTGTATATTACAAGTGTTTTGATTAAAGATAAAATTTAGATACTGCTATGAAACTCATGCAATTCATAACTTAAATGCATTTCAGGTTAAGTTTGTGAATACTTCGTGCAACAATTTGCTCAAACTTTAAACATAATTTAAAAGTTGACTAAAGAAAAAAAATTAGTTATTGGTTACGAACTAATCATGTGATTCAGTTATATGTTAAATTAGAGAAGACCGTGCAAAAATCATCCTCATTTCAGATAAAGCTGCGCAAAAGTAAAGAAAAATAAATAAAAACAAAAAAATCTGCCCTCATCGGACCTGAGCACGAAGAAAACATTAAGCAACGAGAAACAGAGATGTGGAGTGTTGCTACTTGTCAGCTATGAAGGAGTAATAAGAGATGTGTAGCGAATATCAAAGAATATTGTGTTGATGTAGGCATAGGAAAAGAATAGTAACTGAAGGAAGATTTTAAGATCAAACTGTCCTAGACAGTCCTATTTAACTCCAAAGGACCTGCAGCTGTATTGCTAAGTAATTCCAGCATTAATCTGCTTTTTCCTTGAAAGGGGAGGCAAGCAAAAATACCACCTTCTTGTTTCCCAGCGTATCGTAATAGCTAACTGAATGGGGTGGAGCCAAAGGATTTGGAATCCCCCCCTTTGTATTTTCCACCCTCAAGGAGTCAAGTTTATTGCTTTGATTAAGGCAAACCCCCTTACAAGGGGGTGGGTTATGGCATTTGTAGATAGATGAATGACATACCATTTTGTGTTGTGATGATTTCAAAGAAAGCTTTGTTTCTGAAAGGCAGAAAATTTTACCTTGAAAAATAGTTAGAAATTAATGGAGAGGAAATAATCGAAATCTTGATTTTTCCATTGGAGATCAGTTCTGCATTTTTAAAACGTGCAGACGTTATCATAGCTAGAAAACTAAAAATGCTAAAGTAATTATTGCTAGAAAATTAAAAGTACTAAGATTTTGGGGTTTTTAAACCTGAAAATTTGAACATCTTTCAGAAGCAAGGCTCACTTTTGCAAGTGTTTGTGAATGATAATTCTTTTTGGTGTACAGGAAGAGTAAACATCAATTGGATTTTTCTTTAAATATATTCTGTGAAATTATTCATGTTAAAGGAGTAATTTTTGAGAGTAAAGGAACAAGAAACATTAATAATTTATTATATTATATGTATATTAAGACATTTTAAAAAGTTGCATAAATTACCCTTAATGTGATCACAATTACAGTATTTTTACTGATTAAATACAGTCAAAAGATAGCATAGTGCTCCCTCGTTTATCGAGAGGTTTGGTTCCGGGACCTGCCGCGATGGGTGAAAATTCGCAAAGTAGGACCACCATATATACATAGGTATTTTGCATTTATTTTTACCTTGACTGTATAAACCCTCCCTGCACTGTTAACAAACCACCCTTTACTTTATTAATAACAGCGTGCAAGCATATATTTATATGAACGTGATAGGTAATCTTACCGTGAATAGCGTGATGATGATGTGTACATACTCCACAGCCAAATACTCCACATCCAATGACAGCTTTATGGCCGACATCCGAGAACCTTCTTCCTTCCTTTAGCATATCTAACAGTTTTACCTTTTCTGTTATGGTCAACATCTTCCTTTGCGATTAGGCTCACTACCAGAAGCCTTAGAAGATGAAGGATGCTTGGGAGGCATTGCAGGGGTTAAAATGAAATAAATTAACAAAATCACAAGCACAACACGAACGGCGCACACGTGAGTAGACTGAACGGGTGAGGTGTGACAGTGGAAGATGCTGGGAGAACCAAGCTTCAATCAAAAAGCCAATCAGACCCAATGATACAGAACATACAGAAAAACAATTCTGTGATTCGTCTTCTCCCACCCATCAGCCAATAGCATCCTATGTACTATCTCACGTAGGTGCGCACCTTTGCGTTTTCCAAGACGCCAATACACTATCATACAGTATTTTACATGGTGCTATACTGTGAGTACATGTTTAAACTTCTGTTTGTTACTATATTTTACTGTTTTGTTATTCTTAGGCTAGGAAATACTTTTTTTATCAATAAAATAATGAAAATAATGGAAATTTTAATATGTACTATCTCACGTAGGTGAGACCCTTCTCGTTTTCCGAAATGACGATACCGGTATCGTATTTTACATGGTGCAATACTGTGATTTACATGGTTAAATTTAATGCTTTTTTACTATTTTTTACTGTATTTTTATTCTTAGGCTAGGTAATACTGTTTTTTATCAATAAAATAATGAAAATACTGGAAATTTTAATATATACTATCTCACGTTGGTGGGACCCTTTGTGTTTTCCGAAACGCCAATACCGGTATCGTATTTTCTATGATGCAGAGTTACATGTTTAAATTTGAGTTTTTTTTACTATTTTTTACTGTTTTATTATTCTCTAGGAAATACTTTTTTATCAATGAAATAATGAAATTTTTTTTTATAGAAAATAATGAAAATACTGAAAATTTTAATATTTCCACATATCGTGGATTCTTGCATATACCCAGAAAAAAAAAGCTCGCAAAAAAAAAAAAACCGCAATGCACTGAATTTGCGAAAGGTAAATCGCGATATACGAGGGATTACTTTATATCTGCTCAAACGTACGATATATATATATATATATATATATATATATATATATATATATATATATATATATATATATATATATATATATATATTTTTTTTTTTTAGTTAATATGAGTTCTTTCACAGTGCATATATAAATCCAAATTTTATGTGTCACTACGAGTCCCCAGTTTTGGGGTGGACAATGTGGCTGGGGGATTAAGGCTGGATGCCCTCCTAGCACCCCAAGGTGGGCTCGATTGCGGATCTGTCAACTCCCGAGCCGAGCTCTCTGACCATTTGGTCACCGTGGTCCCCCTCTTTTATAGTACTTTAAGAAATTAAACTGCATATAGAGTAACGTAATTCAGACTTATATTATGTATTGTATTATATTTTTGATATGTCATATAAGGTAGTGACAAAACTGTTATGTCTATTGAAGTACTGCAGTTGCACTTCAGGGTTACTTTTTCTTTCTAATATGGAAATTACCTTTATTCTCTATAATTGACATCATTTACAGATAATTGTATATGCTGTATGTAAAGCTGAAGACATCTTTGTTCTCTATTATTATTATTATTATTATTATTATTATTATTATTATTATTATTATTATTATTATTTGCACTATTATAATTATTATTAGCCAAGAAAAACATATTTCTTATTTATTATTATTATTATTATTATTATTATTATTATTATTATTATTATTATTATTATTATTATTATTATTATTATTATTATTATTATTATTATTATTTAATCAAGAAGAACATCCTCATTTCTGTAGTATTTCTGAGGATGATTCAATTGTAAATGTCAACATAGATTGTAACTTTAAATACCACTAGTTGCCCTGCTAAATGTGAAATGTATTTGTTTAATAGTTATTATAAAAGGAGTGTGTAGTACCACATTATAAGAGAAGTTCGCTATATTAATCCACACAAACATGTGCTTGCTGTTTTGCAGAAATCCAGTCCTGTTTATTTTTATTAAGTAATCGTCCTCACATTAATTTTTAAATTTTGAGTATGTATAAACTTTAAGATTTTGATTATTGTATTTTTTCTCTTAATTTTTATAAAGTGAAATACTTATGGTAATAAGTCACAAAGCTTCAAAGCTTTTCAAGAGAGATCAAATATAACAAGTGTCTGATTCTTTTTATGTAATGTACTCCTGTTTTATAGTTTGTCCTTTTAAGGTGAAATTTGCCTCTATCGTATTGTATTATTTATTTTTTCTATGTCACTATTAGTCCCTAGTTGGGGCGGACACAGATGGATTGAAGCTGGGGAATCATGACTGGATGCCCTTCATATTACCCCATTGTTGGCAATAGGCAAGCATTTTGCAGGTTACGCTTCGGTGGTCCACTATTATATCACATTATATTAATATTGAATAATCTTCAAGTTTTATTAGGTAATTATTGCTTAAGCAATTATATTAAGACCTTTGTATCACTACTTCAAAACTAAATGTACTTGACAATTAATTCCCGAGTGTATTGATCATGCCAGTTTTGAGTTCAGTCAGGACTCTGTCTAAAGTATGATGGCTTTATAATGTATTTGTCTAAAATTAGCATTTTTCCTCAAAAGATCAGTTCTATATTGTTAAGGTCTCTTAATTCTTGAAATTTCTATTATAATACTTGACACTCCTTTCATATTTTTGCATGTTCATGAAATTTGTTTGTTCTAATATGACTAACAGAAGGGTAGCAGAATACTAACAAAGGTCAGATTTATTGTAAACCCTAAGTCATGTCTCCTGGGGGCATGAGAGTGGGAGCAGCAGAATGCCTCCAGCTGTAGAACTTGGTTGTCCTCTCCCTCCAGAGGGTCCTGTGTTGGAGAAAGGAGAGTACGGTCAGTCCTCTTGCTCATTCAATAAATGCTAATTTTTTAAATAAGAAATATTTATGTCTTTTGTAGTGACGACCAAAGTTCTGTTCAGGTTTTTATAGCTATGTATGTTAAGTACTTAAATGAGAAATCAATATCTTAATTGATGAACGTGCAATGCATGTCTATGCTATAATTATTTTTTTCTATAAATTCTCGCATAACTGGTATAATATGACAAATATTTAATATACAGTATATATATAACCACTAGTCTTTTTATAGGCATCTAAGTGTTGTAGGTGCAGTTTTGCCTCTTGATTTTAAGGTAAATTCTTAACAGAGTCCGAAGGGCATATCCTTTCTTTTATTGAGAGGGAAGCAAAGGTGATTAATATAAATACAACAATATATTTTTCATGTCACTTTGGTTATTTAAATACCTTTGAAAAATAACATCTGGGCTCTGTTGTCTGAGTCAATGAAATGATATCTGTGAATTTGTTCTGCTATTAGTTCTTTCTCATCTATGTTTTCTATAATTTTCTTGTCCATGTGATAATAATCATGGTCTTTGGCAATGACTATTTTTCTTTATATTTGTAAGTGAAATTGAAAATATGGCATGTCCATCTAACTAGAGTTCCTACTTAAAATTAATTTGTATTCTGTGTAATGATTTAAGTTTTGATATTTTAGAACTAATTAATACTTGTATACTTGAGTTCTGGTAACCTACTCTTGGTGTAATTCAATTTAGTAGAATATTGGTTGCATATGCAGTTATTAGGAAATACTTTTCAAATGACATTATTTCGAGCATTGAGTATTGGTGTTTTTTCATCTAAGCACAATTTTCAACTGCCTTCTGTGGGGTGTTAAGGAAATTTTAATAATATCGTTTACATTAGACTCAAGAGTTCTTGAAGGGGAGGCCGGTATCTTGGCTAACGTCATTGTGTTCTGTACTTTGGCACCCTCAGGTTTTGTTATGCAAGGATGGGAGGGTAAACAGTGACCTAACCATTGGAGTAAGAACTTGCCTATTGTGTTTTTTTAATACAGAATTTTAATCAGCCATACCTTAAATGTGATTAACAACAACAAATATATAATGTGGCAGAGTTAGAATTCAAAATTTATTATCGAGGTGTTATAGAAACTGTGTTAACATCCTGCAATTTTAGTACATGCGTATCTTGTCTATACAATCCTAATTATTTCACTTCTTATAGCATGTTATCCACTATGGGTGACATATATAGACAAATTATAACTCTGTGTGCACTTAGAGTCGTCATTACCTTGTATATATGAATGTAATTTTTACTACCTCTGAAAATCTCACTTCATGTGCATATTTGAGTTTTCCTTGGGCAATCTTGTCTGTTTGATATGTCTGCCTCTTGTGCTCTTCTGTTGGACAATTCATTTTCTTTTTAATATGTATTTTCAACATATTAATGTCGTTATAATGGACCAGAAGTGAATTATTTGCATGTCCTTAAATTTGTTATGTTTTGTAAGAGTTGAATGATTCTCATGATTGATCCTGTTTTACGTCTCGAACTGCATTCTCTGTTAAGGGCTAGGACGGTGCCTCCTTTCGAAAAACATTGCTTATGGCATATGCAACCATTACCCTGGGTGATTGCTCTTTTTAAACTTGGACCGTGGTGGGTATCGAACTGACGACCTTACGAATCAAAGTCGTGCGTGCTACCGACCCAGCCATGGGGGCTGCTGAATGTTCACTGTATAATAAATAGAAAATTAATTCTCTGGATATTCACAGCCTTTTGTTGTTTGCTTTATAAATTTCGGGCTTCAGTTCCATGAGTTTTGTCCACGGTTTATGATCTGTGGATTGTAATATTGCTTGAAATATTACAAGTGTTTGCTTTTAGTGTTAGGCATTGTTGATCCTAAGCAGCATTGTTACCTGATTTAACTCATCTCATCCCCTGCACGTCGTAAAAGTTGACTAAATGGGGTGTAGAAATGGAGCTAGAATTACCCTTATAATTTAGCTCTTCTTCATTGCCACCTCCATGTTCCATTGCAAGTCATAAAATTCGACTAAATGAGGCAGAGAAAAGAGACCGGGAATCCCATTTGGTATCTTTCCCTATGAAGGCTTAAGGCATACGAAGGTGTTCTGGTAGTTAAATACCAACTAGAATTTTAGAATGGTGGTGCTCTAGCAAGAATATGACAACTAGAACTTTAGAATAGATGTGTGCTTTGACTGAACCACCCCACTTTCATTGGGAATATTAGCTCATTTATATAGATAGACATAAGTCTTATGAGTTTCCTTTCCCAAATTTTCGTAAGAGTAGATATTGTGTGAACTGTGTTTTAAGTCGCCCATTTCATACAAGATATAGTCAAAATTAATGTTGTATCATTTTTATCATAGAATGTCTTCCTGGACTGAAGTCTGTCCTTCATTGATGCTTAATAGGAGAAGGGATGTTTAGGTATTTTGAGTTTTGCTTACATATTGAGTGTTTTTCTACTTTTATGGCTATGAAGTTTATTGGAAAGAATGTTTTACCGTATATTTTAGGTTACTGTTTTATCTTTAATAACTACATCTATTCCTGTTGTGCTATAGACTTGCATATTTCATATATAGGGAAGAGTGTTCTATTATGAAAGTTTTTGCTACGTTTTATGTGCCACTCTTAGTCCTCATGGCAGTCTCATTGGATATCATTCTGTTTATTGTTGCTTAGGGGGAGATGCAGCAATCCTTTATCTTCAAGGAGCTGAGAGGAGTGGTTGAGGTGCGTGTGGATTGTGGTGAATGTGCATTTCTTGGCTCGGCCATGCCTCTTACAAGTGGGAATGAGGCATGTGTATATGATATGAGGCATGTTCTGATAAAATCTTATTGTCAGTTGCTTGGCTGGGCTTATGTTTGTTAGAAGGTAACCCAATAGGGGATCCTCGACTTACGTCAGAGTTCTATTCCTAAAATGTGACATACCCTGAAGTTCAATTTAAGTTGGAACACACCTAAATAACCACCTACTGTATTCTAATGCAGTAGTAAAGTTTCTCCCTTTTCCATGCATTGCACTATATCTAATTTCACTTCCATGGTGATGGCTATCCTTTTCTTCATAGCACTGCCATCAAAGAATCTGCTTTACTCTTGAGAGACATATTACACACCAAAAATGATAAAAAAAGAAGCAAAATAATTTATGGAAGATACATTGTAACTATGAAACATTGTAACTCGAGGACAGTATAAGCCGAGGACCCCTGTATAGTATAAGCTCTTCAAAGGTTGCGTATACAGTTTTTCATGAATTACACATAGCAGTATTAAGATGTGCTTGCATAAGTAGTGTGTTTCTCTGAACACACCTCAAATTTGTCTAATCACTAAACAAGAGGAGACGTATATGCAGTTAATGTATAAGAATATATGAGGGATTTACTTATAAAGGGCAGGTAGACACAGGTGTCTTTCAGTACCTTTTCTGTTAGGATTGCAATGAAGCTTATGTTGACAATGTCATTACTTGATATAAATTTAACTGCAGATTGTTTGGTGGCATTAATTCTGTGTTGTGCATTCTAGCTTCTTGATAGTATATTAAGTTCTGTAAAATCTTGTGTAATTTCATCAGTGTTATAGTAAGACTGTAATACCAGTGCTTGCATATACAGGCTTGATTTTGCATACCTTAAGCTGCCTGGCTGAGCAGTTCCAAGTCCCTAAGGAAGGCCATTGCCAATCTGGAGCTTCCCCACAGAACTCTCAGGGAATGCATGTTGTGTTATTGGCTTATGTGATTGTGTGGGGTGCAGTCTTCCATAATATATTTGATTGTCTGAGGTGACGAGTTACTTTTCAGATAGGCATCATTGACGGAGTCGTCCAGCCTCTTCTGATTGGTGAGATGGACTGCTTGGTGCCCACTTCGCAACCTAGCCAGGTGGACTATCTTCATGGTGAAGAATAGATGTGATGAGGTTATGCATACAGCTGTGTGCTGTCTTGAGTGGCCAGTTGGAACCAGGATAATTGTATATAAATATGACTTCAGGGGCTGTATAGGCTGGGCTGGGTGGAAGAGATGACAATATCATGTGTTAAGTGTTGTTTTAATGTTGGTTGGTGGGTGTAGGTGTCCTGCTGTATAGTGTAGCGAGTGAAGTTAGTTTGTGATGTTTGTAGCAAGTTTATATGTGCCTTTCATTTCAAACTGGTCCCTGACTTTGAGGATTATAGTTTCATGATGTCAGTGGTCTTTACATGTAGTAGCTGTGCAACTTGTGATTATTTTTAGGGCTTTGATTTGTCTAGTCCTTAGAAGCTTATTGTGTGTTTTCATAAGGTTAAGAGTCCATCACTGAGCATATATATATATGTTTATATTATGTCGAAGTGTTGCACGAGTAAGTGATTTTGAGGCCATGAAATCTTTGGGTCACCTAGCTTTTGATGTTTGTAACATATTTAAATGACATGAATGCATTGCATGTTTTACCAAGGATTTTAGGTGTGTGTTAAGGGGGTTTTTATGATGAGCTGTGTAGTGTGACGATGTCCTGTTATCCAGCTTAGGGTCTGTTATGTATTTAAGCAGTTATGTATTTTGTCAAAGATATTCTCCATTTAAAATTATCGCTTTCTATAAGCAAATGAATAACATTCCTAGGTACAAAGAGTATGACTTGAAAGAAACCTATATAAGATGTAATTCCTATGTATTTGATTCTGTGTAAAGTACTTATGGTTTTGATCCCTCTAAGTAGATTCTCATTTGTTCTTGTAATTTCATTAGTCGTAAGTTTATGCAACATATTATTAACTTCTTCTACGTAATAAACCCTGTTGAGGAAGGAGTGTTTTATATACCTCTTATTAAACCTAAGTCATCTGTGACAAAAATGGGATATGTGATATAATAATAACATTTATAAATAAAGAGGCCCACGCTCGGCAACATAAAAGATATCTACAAGATTATTATTAGTCTTGCAAGTAAGAAACACATTAGGGTCAAGTTTATTTTTATGCTTTCTCTATCAGTTTTTTTTTTTTTTTTTAAACACAATTGTTGAGCTCTCCTGTGATGATTTTCTCGTCATTGTGTTAGATGGTAAATTTGTAATCTCTCTCTGCCTAATAAACTTAAGTTTTCCCTCGTTTACAAGCCCACAATCTGCTGTTGTAGGTGTTAAGCTTTAATAGCACTTGGGTGACAATTTTTTTATTTGTGTGGAAATATTTCTGCTCATCATATTAGGCTGATTGTATTTAAGTTGAAATTGTTTCTTTCATTTTTGTTTCGTACTTAGCTGTGCTCTTGTAAGATCATTAAACACGGATTGCTTTTTTTTTTGTGAGGCATAAAGAGCATTATGATTTCATTATCAGAACTCCAGGAATTTTATTTGTCTAGAGTGCAGTAGCAACAACCTTTCGTTATTATTATTCCACCGTGGATGTGCGCAAGGACTATTTTTGAGTGCATTGTATTACAGACTCTCTGGCAATTCTCATTTTGCGCATCTTCCTCCTTCGTCAAAACATGCTGACAAATCGTCAGTTGTGAATCATAAATTTCTCTTTATCACTGATATCATATTCAAGAAGTCCTTAACTTATGGATATCTTCTAACTGAGGTTTTGAATATGCTGTATTTTTACCTGAATATAATAGAAGAGGTTTTGTTGGTCATATATGCAATTGGAATTTTTTTTGAGATACAGTGTATTCATTTTTGTCCATATTCCTTTGTTCTTAATGTCAAGTATACAGCTGGAGTATTGATCAAGTTCACTTTGTGTATGAATAGCATATTGTTTTAAATCCATTTAAGGTGAGCTGTAATGTAGCAAATATTTCGGTAGATGTAATCTTTCAATTATTTGCCGAGTGCTTTGAATCTATCTCATAGAGTAAGGCGAGTCAGTCTCTCTCGCTCCTTGTATCAAGACTGCATAGAATTCCTTCACTAATGATTGAGAGGTAAAAATAGATGCTGCAATATATCTAAATCAATAAAGGTTACATTTTCTTTCTCATTTTATTACAGCTATAATCATGATGTTGGATACAGTCTGGGTTGATAAAAGTTCAGACTTTGAACTAATTTCCCATACTTTATTCATAGCTTTGATTTTTCTATAAATTTGCTTTGTAAAGATTTACAGACACTCTTTCGTTGGCTATTGCTTGATATAGACTCTGGTGAAAGTGTTTGAGTGAGAACGTGAAAGTTTATGAGCGACTTGGAACTACTCTCTTTTTCGTTGTTTAATAATTAAGGTTTTTCAGTTCTGTAGTATTTGAAAACACTTAATATAGAAGGTGTCCTTTACACTGGCTTATGCAATTACTAATTAGCTAATATATTTAGATGGAAATGTAAATATATAATTTTTTTAGTGGCAGGGTTTTTAAGTTTAAAACTTGCAGTTGTGAAGGAATTCTTCTCTTGTAAGATTTTTATAATTGGAAAATTAAAATTTATCAGCCATAATGCATTCAGAGTGCTATTAATAGATTATATGTCATAACTTGATACTGAGAAAGGAGAATAAAGATGTTGAAAAGATTAATATAGCATTATGCTATTTTTGGAGTTCTTAGTCACATTGGAAGATTATTTTCGAAGCAATGTCAAATACTGTATAGGCTCTTTGCCTACTCTGTTGGTCAGGGGGCGTTCGTAGGTGAGAAGGCGACATTAGTCTGACTTGGCAGCTTAAAAGTTTGGGGATGTAGACCTGAGCTGTCAGGATTGTTCTACTTACGGAATGCATCCTTCGGGTTCTCAATCGTCCTTGCATTCGGTAAAACTTCCATCAGAAAGAGAGGAGAGGAAAAACATGGGGATTATCCGTCAGTACTCCCCCCTGGGGGATTGTCGAATCATTTAGAAATGAAATTATTTTAAAACAATGATTTTAGCCCATGAGGGATAATTGTGTATAGATTAACAAATATTAGAAATTTATATTTGCAGCAATAGGTTGAGAATTGGTGCATAGTTTATTTGTTTAGTGGTACATATGAAAAGAAAATTCTATATAAGAATTTCATTTTGATTAGGACTACTTTTACGAAGAGTTAGTAATTTAAATTCACACTAGTTTTATAATGGTCAGCATGAAGTGGCATTTCAGACTTGAGTTCTGTTGGCTACTTATGACTGTTCCCTTTATATATGGGAGGAGTTTACAGTACATACAAAATGGTCTAGTTACAGTTAATTAGTCATTACCAAAGAGACTGCTTGTTTAATAGTGGTTCATTTAATTTCTCTTACATTTTGTCAGTCTTGGCCTGCTTCATAGTAACTTTCTGTTCTTCCACCATTATTTTTATTCTTGCAGACTGGTAGCAGGTTGCTGTTTACATGTAACATTTCATAAGACTGTAGTTCATAATCAAAGACCAGGGTTTAAGTACTTAAAAGGGTATTTCCTTTTGTTCTTATCTGATTACTTCAATTAAATGATGTATATGTGGCATGGATAAATACTTTTGTATTTGTGTAAAACATGCCTTTCGTTCTAAATAAAGAAATAATGATGGAAAACAAGACTATAATCTTGTGCCTCATTGCTCAAAGTAAAGAAGAAATTCATAATAAGTTCATACTTTTTTTTTATGAGTGACACCGGGACAGGCAGAAACTGCCCTCATCAATAAAGGCCCGGGCACGAGAAAATACCAAAATGAAGGAAAAGAAAAAGGTTAAGGACAAGACAGAGATGAGGTAATGTCACACAAAGGAAAACAACAGACAGAAAAAAACAGTCAAAGTACAGAGGACCCAGAGATATGGAGGACTAGGCTCTGAGATGACGATAGATCTGCTTTTTGAAGGATGAAAGGTCATAAGAATTAGGAAAGACAGAAAGAGGAAAAGAGTTCCAGAGTCTGGAGGTAGATGGGAAGAAGCAGTCACTGCTCCGACCAATCCGCAAGCTACAAATCTCCACACAGTACCTGTGATATGAGGCCGCTTGGCGAGTGTTACGCGGCCTCAGCAGTGGGGGAGGGATGCAACTCGCCAACTCATCAGAGCAGTGATAGAAAAGCAAAAGGAAAGATACCTTACGGCGAAGAGAGAGAGAATCCAGATTAGAAGAGAAGGATCATTAATGAGTCCGACTGCCTTAGATTCAACCCTATCAAAAAGATAAGTAAAGGAAGAAGCACCCCAGATGTGTAAGCAGTATTCTAAGCAGGGACGGATAAGACTTTTGTAAATTTTAAGTAACTGCAAAGAGGAAAAGTAATGAAGAAAACGAAACAAAACCCCCAACTTTTTGGATGAAGATTTAGAAATTTGGATTATGTGATTCCTCCAAGACAAGTTAGAGGCTATATGGATTCCTAATATGTTGACAGAGTTAAGAGGATAAATTTCATTAGTTTCGAAGACAATAGGGTTATCAGGAGGAGAAGAAAATAAAGAGATAGCCAGAAACTGTGTCTTGGAGGCATTGAATTTAACTAAATTTTGAGTGCCCCACTCATATACTCTCTGCAAATTAGAGTTAAGAGTAGAAGAAAGAGTGATATGAGATTGATTACGAGTAACAGATGAAGGTTGTGAAGAAAAGGCAGAGGAAAAGTGAAGGGTAGAATCATCAGCAAAGGCATGAAGAGAGGAAGATGGGGATTGTAGAAGATCATTGATGAAGAGAAGGAACAGAGTGGGTGAAAGAAGAGAGCCCTGTGGAACACCACTGGTAACAGAAAAAGGACTAGATGTCGCGCCATAAGTGTAAAAGCCTTAGACGGTCTCAAAAAGAATCACACACATATATACTAAATATTTCTCGTGTTTTAACTTAAGCGAGATTTGATAGATAAAAATTTTCATTATAGCATATAGCAGTATTGTACCTTTACATAAGAAAAAATTTCTAATTTATGTCATTTATATACATAGCTATAAAGATCTGGACAGATCTTTGGTCCTTAGAAGATGGATATAAATATCTGCTCTCAACAATGAGCATTTCTTGGGTGAAAGAGAAGTTTAAGCAATGCTCCTTAGTACAACACAGGACTCAGGAGGGAGAGGACACCATGTCCAACAGCAGAAGCCATTTTGCTGTTCCCCATTCTCGTGCCCACAGGAGACACATGACTAAGGGGCAAAACAACTTGTAAATAATAAAGGGAAATAAAGAAAAAAATAAAATTATGTATTCAATTAACTGAACTTCAAAGAGTCTCTGGTTTAAATAAAATTTTGTGGAATAGATAACCACCTCCCAAAACACTATCATATACATTTTCTTTAATTATTTTTAACAACTTTCCTCACAATATGACAAAAGAGGAAAAGAGTGCTTGTGAAATATCAAAACTTGTGCTTTACTCTACATCAGGTTTTCGATACATCCCTGTTACCCGCTCATAAAATGACACTTTGGTTGCTGAAGATACATCAATAGCATACCAACAGTAATATGATATTGTAATTCAAGTAATTCTGCCTACGCAGTAAGAAAATGACAAAAAGTTATTCGTGCAAACTACATTTATTACTACAGCCTAAAAACTTTTAATATCCCACAACACTGGTATTCACTTCTTGCAAGATGCCCAGTCGAATAAAAAATTATACAAAGGTGTGCTTAAAACTATTCATATAAACTTACAAAAGTACATTGACTGTAGCTTATAGTCAATACACTAAGATACTTCAATTCTACAAGTTTCTTAGAGAAAGTTCAGCTGAATACCAAATATAAAAGATCACAAAAGAAAAGAGGACATCTTGCAAGCACAGAACGAACACTAATATTTGTGAGAAGTCGGGAGAAATTAGCTACAGAGGACTGAAAACGAATAAATTAATAAGGGATTCCAATGATTAAAATGTGCATCATATATAATTGACAAAATCTTAAAGTATTTACGAGACTTTAGCAACATGCTTACTCTACAGCAACCAAAGTTACCTTGGTCATATATGTGTGACGGGTATACAGGACATGGGACGACCAACACAAAATGGTAGAGAGGTAAAGTTCTATATAATTACACAGACCTTAAGAAAAAAAATATCTGGTGTAGTTACTGCTCTTAAGATAACTTACAGAAACTGGAATTGGAATAAATAATTTTTTCTTGAAGCAGAACAGTAAACTGTGAAGACAATAAGGTCAGCCCAGAGCTGAAAAAAAAAATCAGTAAAGCCCAACATTTTTTAAAAGATATTTTACGGTATTTGTAAAGTGTAGAGGCATTATAATGTCGACTCCATAGCAAGATATTTAACTCAAGCTAATGTCATACAACAGCTACAGGATATTAGTATTGAGAAGCAAAAATAAAGTAGTATAATAAACCTTTTACACATAACCTTGAGTCTTAGGAAACTAACAGGGTGGTTTCAATTATGATAAAAGAACCAAAGGAGTGGATTTCGTTCATAATCTTGGGTTTCGTAGGAGGGGAACACAAAAGCATTGCTGGTAGAACGCTTGACTAGGAAGTGACAGACCCGAGATCAAGTCCACCATGGGATGATAGGAAGGGCATCCAGCCTTTATTCTCCAGCCACGCTCTTGTGTCCACCCCTATACTGGGACCTAATAGTGACACTAAGAGAGGATTATACCAGGGATGTTGCAGAAAACTAAAGTCTGGAATTGACCACAATCTTGCTCTCCCATCCCATTTAGTCGCCTACTATGACATTCAGTAAGAAGAATGTAATGATCTATCTCCACACCCATGGTTTGAATATTTAACAAAATTAACACAGAACAATACAGGAACTGAGGTAAGAATGCAGGGCACTTGGCTCTTACAGCACAGAAAAGGAGTTTCTTAAGTTTTACTGAATAACAAGCAATAAATTAATCAACATTTTTTAAGTGATTCGATGCAACTAATCTTACTTCAAATCAAAATCATTACGAATGCAAAATTATTTTAAAAATTGTTTTTAAGATATCTAAATGGTGAACAAGCCCTAAGTGAATGCAGAAAGCACTTCAAGTGAATTTATATAAGATTTTATTTTTGGTGATTCTGATGTGATACTAAATCAGAGATGAGATTTTCAGAGAAATATTATTTCAAGCTCCTTACTCATTGGATAAATCTACTATATATCAAAGATAACTTAAACTGAGGTGGACACAAATTAGCAATATACAACAAAAATGATCAAACTTAATTGTATTATTTATATTTTCTTAGCCTCTTAATTCTAGTTTTCTATCTAGAATATATGGTACTTTCTAAATTTTCTATCAAAACTGAACATCCTAATGCAACAAATTAGTGAAATTTGTCAAAATTGGAACCTTAAAAGTAACAAATAATAAAATTTAATTTTATTTCAAGTATAGTATATGCTTATACTATATTTAAGGTGGAGGAGAAAATAATCTATACTCGCATTTTCTGTACATCTTGGGAGCTTGGGTGGGTGTTAGAAAAAACCCTTAATTTATATATTTTCCCAGATAAAACCTAACAGAAAATAAAAAAGTGGTCAGGACATGTTAAACCTGCCTTTCCAATTATACTGTTAAAGTTGCGGTTACCCGACAGGCTTTGGTGGAACATGGAATCCTACATAAAAAATTAAAAGGAAATAATTGCACGCACGTGCAATCAGGTTCTTCTGCACTATGAACACGAGAACCGAATCCATCTATACTCTGCTTAGCGCAACTGCCATACTGAAACTATTTCACGTGTATATATATATATATATATATATATATATATATATATATATATATATATATATATATATATATATATATATATATATATATATATATATATATATATATATATATATATATATATATATATATATATATTAGTTACCTACATGCACTAATTAATAAAAATATCAGAGACCACATAAAAATCTATCATTAACAATACATAATAACAACTAAATAATTAATGCCTCTTCAGTAGATGTATTTCTCTTAAAGCTTACAATACTGGCATAATTTTTCTTCACTGTGCTGACCTTATGTAATTCACAGAGTGAGATAGAAACCTCTGAAATTCAGATTCATATGTAAGTAGTGACTGTTCAAAACTTCACCTGTGGGTACAATATAAGTGCATTCATGCAATATGAATATTAGAGGAACATGATTTTCACTAATACTTATCAAAAAATAAATTAATATTTACCCATAGTTTTTAATGATATGAAAAAGGAAGATTGCTTGTTTGATAAAAATTTGTGAGGACTAATACTTTGATTTACTTGTATCAGCTTACATATACAGTAGTTGGAAAATCTGAGAATTTTAATCATGCTTTTAATGAAATAGTATACTATACAGTACACATAACTGCAATGATTCTAGTCTTAAAATGATTGTCTTCATATCAGAAATAGGGACTGTTATGCACTTTTAGAAGCCACGAGAGAGATATAATGTGTGAAAAAAGCTATCTAAAAATTTCAAGGCTTAATGTAAACAGGGAAAAAATGATTGTATAATGAATGCTCTACATCATTAACTAAACAAAAACTGTAGCTGAATTATTAATGTAATCATAGAGAAGTCTTAAGTATAGTGAGAAGGACTTAATGTTGTCATCACTGTCACAATTATTGTCAGCATTTTGGAGCAGTAACCACATTAATAACGAACTTCAATATATAGAAGAGCATATATTTAAATTTTAGATTCCATTATTCATATAGCCATATCAGTATAGTTTAAGTGTAATGCATTGTATCAGGGAAAAAAAGAAAAAAAAGAATATGCCATTTTCAAATTTCAAACTTGCAACCCCTTCTGTTGGGACCTTGGAGGGGGGCCAAACTCCCAACAAAAGCCATCATGGTGTTACTGAGACATAGTTTAAATTATGTTAGGATTCTTGATAATTACTGAAAAAATTTATATCAGTTTAACAATCATAAAAATATATTTAGAACAAAATCGCCATTATGGAAAAATCTAGAGAAACTTTTTTATTTGGCTTACATATAACGTTGAAAAATTGTATTTTTTTTTTAAAAGAAATATTACATAACACAATATATTGCTGTAACACCAGCAGAATTGGTTGGCTTAAGGGGCTGTACTTTTTATCACAGAATATTAATTATTATTAGTGCAAATTAGTGTTTTGCTTTGGGAGAAGGAAAAACTTGTGTCCAGGGATTCCATAAAAGTTGCATGAACTGGCCAAACAATAAAAGGCTGGCTATACCTGATCCCTAAACGATTTCCTGCAGCCTGAAAGCTATGGATAAGGTGATTATCAAGTTGGATAATAATGCTATATTCACTAACTTATCATCTGGGGGAACACACATTACATACAAAACGAGATGTAAGAAAGCTCTCTTTTGGTTAACATAAATGATAATTAATATTCACCAAGTGGGGAAACTGTATGAGCTACATAAATATAAATACAATTGTGGTTTTAACTGAAAATTGTATATGCTACATTAATATCTAGTTTTAAGTTTGGATATGAGAAGTATCAGTGAATAAAAATTAGTTAGGATCTTTCATGCGAACAGTTAGGTAATTAGTACTGTACTCTGTGAAAATAAAATTAGGAACTCTTTCTCTTAAAGCACATTATGGCATGTATGCTCTTCTATACATGAAATAGTAACAAAGGACAAAATGCATCATATTACGTTTACCTCTCTACCTCTTTCTATTTGGAATTCTTCAAAAGCATAATCTAATGAATCTGTATATCCAAGGGCAAGTATGAAACTGGAAAGTTTGCACATAATTTCTTATTAAATTACATTGTAATGATAAGCCTGAATAATGCTAAGTGCTTAAGCTTAAAATTCACTTAGAGGAACAGCACATGTAGGACGGTTTGAGGACATAGTGAAAGGCGAGACAGGGATGGAGTGGACATGTGCTGAGGAGGGATGAAGAGTATGTTGGGAGGAGGCTGTTGAGGATAGAGCTGCTATGCAAGTGGAAGGAGAGGTAGGCCAAAGAGGAGGTTTATGGATGTGGCGAGGGTGTGTGGTGTGATGGAGGGGAATGCAGGGGATAGGGTGATACAGAGACAATTGATCCACAATGGTGCATTCAATAGACTGACTGATTGTATAAGTTTGGACATAACTTCATGAAATGAGCTCGGCAACATTCAATACACACAAATATGGACAGCACAATATAAAAGCAAATAAAAACAAATTAACACTTTAAGTAAAGACATTTAGGGGCATATATATCTAATAAAGTTTTTAATATTAATATAATCTTCTTGTGAATCATAAAACTGGAAAAGCAGTTAAGATCTTGTTAAATATATACATGGATAAGTTTGACAATGGTTTTGATGAAAGACATGGGAGCAAGGAGTTTTATTTGTTATGTTTTCTTCATTTGTTTGGGGCCAGTTCTTCATTTGTTTGGGGCCATAATACTGAAAAAGGTTGGGAAAGGGATTATGAGATGAGGAAAAAATAATACGAAGGAATGAAATATTTCTAAGAGTATCTTAAGAAGTTTCAAAGTAGTGTCAACTTCCAGGTAGGCTTTCAGCCAGTCAGTGAGATCAATCTGACAACTGATCCTTGAAAAAGTGTGGCGAGGGAATACAGACTGGATGCTACATTCCCATCATCCAAAGGTGGTCTTGATCACAGATCTATCAAGTTTGCAGTCGAGCACACTAACCACTACACTACCGTGGTTCTCACGGTTATCTTAGAAAAGGTAAAATCGATTAAGGACCTTAACTATAATGTACAAGAAAAATGGAAGTTTTAATACTGTAAATGTACATCTTATCAAATAATAATGTACATGGTTTGCTTGTGTTCTGATTTTTTTTAATGAAATGAAAATGACACCAGGACGGCCGAAGAAAACTGCCCTCATCGAGCCTGGTCACGAAGAAATTATGAAGCAAAGATAAACAGAGATGGGGAGTGTTGTGACTTGTCAGATGTGGTTATAATCATTCTGTAGATACACTGTCTCTAAAATATATCATACGGAGCCTTGGATATACATATTTACAGATTCCAGTCAATTTATATAACATGTTTGCTTACTCAGATTTAACTAAAATCTGTCTTTCACAGCACTCTTGAGTTCTACCTTTTATCTTATAAAGGGAGAGATTACTTATAATAATTAAAATTATGATAATGCTTTGGGAGTTTTTTTGGTATCTATTCCCCTAACTTACATTTCCATAGTGTGAAAAAAAAAAAAAAAAAAAAAAAAAAAAAAAAAAAAAAATATATATATATATATATATATATATATATATATATATATATATATATATATATATATATATATATACCAAAGCCACATTGCTCCTTATAAGGAGGGTGGCTGAGTCAAAGACAATACTTTGACTTTTTGTGGGATATAAATACAGAGGAGGGGATTCCCAGCCCCCTCGCTCTGCCCCATTTAGTCAACTTTTACGACATGCAGGGGAACAGGGAGGAAGTATATATATATATATATATATATATATATATATATATATATATATATATATATATATATATATATATACACGATTAATACAGCTGTCCCATCATTTCACATGGATAACTTGTTTGGACTCAGGAACTTGAATTACAGAAATCTTCATCATAGAAATAGCACCTGGGGTGACATACAGCACTGGAATAAAAGAGCGACATTAGATCAATGGATTCGAGATATGTTATACATTACTGCGAATTAGCTACTCCACACAGCTACATATATAAATGTACCCTGGTAATATTACTCACATGGATACTTACTGCTTGTAATAAATGTCTGCAAGCCAATACTAAGTCTCCACATTACTGAGCATTGAGGTATTCAGGCAGATTTCACAGAACCTAAAGTAAATATTTTGCGGAGACTAGAGATATATGATACAAAGTAGAAAATTATGTAGAGACACATAATAGCATATGAAGATTCTGTAAAAACTATATGGATTAAAGTTTTTTGCCATTTCATGTGTCATTATTAAGCTCCATTTGCAAGAGGTTGAAAACAGACAGGTTGTAGCTGGGGTAGTAAGACTGGATGCCCTTCCTACAGTCCCGTGGTGGGTTCAAACAAAGGTCTGTCACTTCCAGAGATGAGCACTCTAACCACTGAAGCATTTACATAAATACAATAAATTATTCACAGATTAAGCAAATAACACTTTATACTGCTTAATGAATGCCATCAAAATGTATTGTCCAAATTTCTACACTTGATCTACCTCATCCGTCATGAAACTGGTCACATTTGAATTCCAAACAGTTCATAAACACTCTAATAACAGTATAAACAAATACAGGAATAAATACTGGAATATGTCACATTGCATTCCCAGGCAACTTAGCTGGCTATGAGTAGTAAGCACTATAAGTTAATAGTTGGCAGTAGAATAATGCCTTCATGAACACAAGGCTTCCGATTTGACATAATAATAACCAGCCTCTGCAAACATAATCATCCCTAGTTAACTTGCCATTCATACAGACGATCAACGGCAACACACAGTTGCATGCACAACCTCCTGACATTCATTCTTTCCCAGAGGAGACAGATTCCACCTGGCTGGCCTGCAATGTGGGAAACACCAAGCCCTTCTCTGAGCTATCTGAAGAGGCTGGACGACTTTGTCAAAGGTGCCTGCCCCAGGATGTAACACATTGCCACATACAACCAAATATATTAAGAGATGGCACTGATTACAACCTTATCTGCCAAAAACAGAACATACACTCACTTAGAGCTCTGTGGGAAAGCTCAGGATTGGCAGCAGCTCTCCTCGGGACTGTTCGGCCAGGCTGCCCACAAACTGACAACAACAAGCAGCTTTGGATATGCTTTGTGACTTCTGACAAAATACTTATTACAATAAATGCTTACCTCAACACCCTCAGAGTGAGGTGAAAACCTAAAACATTGAAAAACTATCTAAATCAACTATAAAGCAATAATCAATACATGTTTACTTTCACATCTCCGAGTGGAATGAGAATGAATACCCTGTACCGAAAAACAAAAATCGAAAGCAACTAAAACAGAATAATGGTTTAAAAGGGGGCAAACTAAAGCTATTATTACAATGCATTTCAGACTTTTTCCTAACTGGGGATGTGAAAGTAAACAAATATCCAGATTTCCTTTTTAAATATATAAAATCATAAAATATATGTAAAATGAAGACAGGAAAACACGTGAAGGTATGAGAGTCTCCAAATTTCAGCTTGGTTACATTAGCTGGTTAGAATTGGTTTGGCCATAGTTTAGTCCAAAAATAGATGGGACGCATAAAATGAATCTTAACCTGTAATAGTTAACCAACAAAACCTTATACACTGAACCAAAGCACACCAATTGCTTAGGTATGTATTTAAACTGCAGCTGTCTACAGGTAGGTATATTAGTAATTCATAACCAAAATTAGGAAAAGTTTACTTTCACACGTTCGACGAGTGATATAAAAATATGAAACAAATTAAAATATCAAGAACTAAAAATCAATAGTATAAATCTGGTTAAGATTTGTTTTATTCTCCCCTCCATAACTCGTATTTGTACCTCGACAAATATTAATTCTTTGATATATATGTCCAAAATTCTCGTCACCCACACTTGGTAAACTGTGACTTTGGTAAATATCACTCAACTATATTTAAGTTCAATTGTTAAATATATGCAAAACTAGAGATGGGCCGTTGCTTGTTACAAGAGATAAGACTGACACTGCCAATTCTCATGTGAGCCACACTGCAGTATAAACACCCAAATTTTCCTTAATAAGGTACCTAACTAACTATCTAACCTCCCTAAACTAACTAAAAGTTAAGATTCATTTTATGCTTCTCTCCATAACTCATATTTAAAACTAGAGAAGGATCGTTGTATACCTGTGAGACAGGACCGACACCACCAATTCTCAAGTGGTATAAGCTGCTGTGTAAACACCTAAAATATCCCTAAGGTACATAACTGACTAATCTACCTAAATCAACCTAAGGTTAAGATTCGTTTTATCATCCCTCCAAACCTCGTATTTAAAATGAGAGAGGTGCCGTTGTATACCAGAGAAGCAGGACGGACACCCCAATTTTTAAGTGAACTACGCTGATATACAAACCCCAAAACATTCCCTATAAAGGTACGTAACTAACTAACCTATCTCCCTACACTAACTAGAAGTTAAGGTTCGTTTTGAGTATCACTCAATAACTCGCATTTTAAACCAGCGTGAGCCGTTGCTTACCCGAGAGATGAGACTGACACCGCCAATTCTCTAGTGAACTACGCTGCTTTATAAACACCCAAATGTACCCTAATTGAAGTACATAACTAACCTAACCTATGGTAGGTTTAGTTAGTTAGCTACATACCTTAACTGGGTAAATGTCGGTTTAAACAACAAAATAGCTCGCTTGTTAGTGGTGTTGGTCTCGTCTCTCGAGTATACAATTACTCCTCTCTGGTTTTGCTTAATTTTAATAATCAACCATAATTTTACTTGCGATATTTTAATTGCAGTAAAAGTGATCCAAGAGTTGGTGATGTGAGCTTTAGACATATATGAGTTAAGGAGGGCGCTTAAAACGTACCTTAACTCTAGCATAACTTAGGCTAAGTTAGGTTATGGAGGGGCCCATAAAACAAATCTTAACCATGTCATTAACTCGCTTCTTAAGTGTAGTAGGCTACACTAACCGAACCGAATATAATAACTTTCATGACATTGTTTCCTGATTGGGGTGTGAAAGTAAAAATTGACCACTGAATCAAATAAAAACCACCAAGTAACGGACAAATAAATCCCTGAATGAGACCATTTACCCTCAAATATTTTGAAATTTTGGACCTTCTAAAAAAATGATACAGTACAACGGGTAAGAATCATAAAAAAGGCAAAGCTTCCATATCACGCCTTGGTAAATGTTGGTTTCGAATCTATTTAAAGTAATTTTATTGTGTTATTGAACTAACTTTGAATAGTTGAAGTTTGGGACTTCCGATCGACTGGACACCTCTGTATTTGTTGACATTGTCGTCCTAAGCTACATAGAAACACTGAACTACAAAGAAACGCTGAACTTTTAAAAAGCGAACTAATATATTAAAAAAAAACTAATTTAATGAATTTTAATCAAAGTATAAAGAATATTTCTTAAATAATTAAAACTGTTCAGCTATTATCATTAGATATTACAATACATCTAAAGAAACGTAATAATGGAGTTCAGACTCAAATTGGAGTTTTGTATTTCTATTTACTGAAACATACGCTCACATGTGAAAAATGGTGGAAATATCGAGGAATAGCGCTTTACCAAAATCAAAGTATTTTTAAATACGACTTTATTTAGAGAAAAAATAGCTTTGGTTTATAATAAATCTTTTAAATAGTATCTTATATATCATGATATGTCCAAATATTACGCATTCTTCATAATCTTTTAGTAAAATAACTAATTTTTTTTCTTCTGTTATTATAGCCTGATGAAAGGGGTGTCAGATAGTCAATTTACATTTGTGTAAAAGAGTCAATTTTAGCTAATTTTGACAAAACTTTAACTAGAGATTTTTATTTTGAATACAAAACCGCATCTTTTGGTATATATAGATCATGAAAAATATATTTAATAGGAAATGTCACGAAGCAGAGTTACCAGGCCGCATTTTATTTTTAAGTAAAATCTATTAAAATATTTTCCTACAATATTACAAATATTTTGTATATCTGAACTCCTTTTACCATAAACTATCTCAATTTTGTATTTCTAAAGCAAATTTGTGTATTTTTTTTAATAATTTTAAAATTAGCGCTCAAATACGTAAATTTAGTTAGTATACCATGTAAAATAAAAACCTATAGTTTATTTTATATAATATACTGACACAATAAGAAATTATAATTTGAAAAAATTTAATTTGGATTTATGCTCATAATCTGATATACATTTAAGTCCGAAAAATTTCATAAAAGAGTAAAGAATGCAAATAAAACTAAGCGGGCATTTGCAACACTGTTTACTGCTTCTGCTAAGCCGATTACATTTTGTTTAATTCTTATTAAAGAAATCAACGAAGTTCAATTCCAACTTTTACCACATCTTTTTTTTTTTAGCATTATTACGTCATATTCTAGTACCAATGGCTTTGGTATGCATATTAAAGAAAATAATAATTTCTTTTAATGAGAGTGACACAGCGACAGGTAAGAAAATGACCCCCATCAGCGCCGAGCACAAAGAAAACATTAAAACGAAGAAAACGTAGAAGGCTAAGAACAAAGCAGAAAATATGAAAATCTACGGTATTTCGACAAGTTTGAAAGACGCTTTGAAGCAGGAAACATTCAAGAAAATGATATCAATAATTTGTTAATGTCAAGTCTTCTTATTCTACTTTTCCTGCAACTTAATTCCACTTTCATGTCATGCTCTATCATACCTTTTAGTCTCTCTCTCTCTCTCTCTCTCTCTCTCTCTCTCTCTCTCTCTCTCTCTCTCTCTCTCTCTCTCTCTCTCTCTCTCTCTCTCTCTCTCTCTCTCTCTCTCTCTCTCTCTTGTATTTACCTAACTGTATTTTGCTTATGGAAAAGAGTCCTTTACTCGTAACTTCCAGCCTCCAGCTTCAATTTTTACTCACTGACACTTTTAACCATATCTATCCTTTAAACTATGAATGCATTTGGCATTTGCTGCTTTCTTACTTAGCGCATTCCAATTATCAACTACTCTTAAGCTAAAAAAAAAAAGTTCCTTGTATTAATTAGCGTTTCCAAGTGTGGATTCCAAAAGAGCGCTGCATATTCAAGCTCTGATTTCATGTAATTCACAAAAATATTTCTGAATATTTTCTTGTCAATGTGCCTGAAGTCCCTCCTTATGTTTGCCAAGAAAGCATTTGCCGTTTTTACTATGTCGTTCACATATGCTTACCTCAGGCTCTCTTTTGTTCTCTGTTTCGTGAAGTTTTGCGCCTGATTCTGAGTACTCAGGCCTTCACGCACCCTTGTTAATTCTCATTACTTTATATTTAGAAGTATTTAATCTCATTAGTTACTTGTCTGACCATTCATGTAGACTGTTTAGGTATTCCTGAAGTTCTCTTTACGATCTCTGCAACATCTGCAAACATATTCAGAAATGCATTTACAGATTCCGGCAGATCATCTCTATTTAAAGAACAGAAGAATCCCCGAAATGATCCCTGTGGAACCCCACTGCTAATAATTCGCAAGTTGGGATCTGAATGTCTTCCTCCAACTCTCTGTTTCCTTCGTTTCTTAATAAATTTGTAGCCACTCACTAACATATCAATCTATTCTTGCCACTGCTTGCAACTTCTTAAGTTTCCCATAGTGGGACTGTATCAAATGCCTTCTGAAAATCTACTAATATGCAATATACCCAGCCCTCTCTTTCTTGTAAAATATTGCTTACATCATCATAAATTTCTAGTAAGTTTGTTGAGCATTTAAATAATTCCATATACCAAAGGAGCTAATAGGAGTGGTTGAGGTATGTGTGGATCGTGGTGAAT
>JAXCGZ010015267.1:17500-32500 GCA_037179515.1 Halocaridina rubra | reverse complement strand
TTCACCTTGTTGCCCTACTACTGAAGTACAATATAAGAACTGCTTTAGAACAATGTTATAGTACCATGTTCATATTATCTGTATCATAATGAATAAATTACTACATGTAAGTTATTAGATGGCCATAAAAAGTGTCAAATTCTTCTTGGCATGAATATGATTAAAAGCAGAGAGGTTCTTTTATGATGCACCATGAATAAAAAGTGAGTGTGTATCTGTCTAGCTGTGTAAATCATAGTTATACCACATCCCATCTTGAGCATATGATTTGCACCCGATTAAGGCATAGTTTATAGGTCTAAGCCAGACATAGTGTTCTTACAGTGCCTTGGTCCAGCCACTTATCACAAAGTCAAAACATTATGGAGATTATGTGATGTCTCTAAATTCCGGAAGCATTATTGATGGAGACAGTGTCACGCTTTGGCACTTAAATTATATTATTTTCTGTTTATTTCCTATCTTGGTGCTTTTTTTCAGCTCTTCATGCCTTGGTATCCTAGCTGCTGTACCGAATTCTCATCACACGAGATTTGTATCCTTTTACTGGCCTTTGGGGTGGGAGATATACCGCTAAGAGTAGTTTTGCTTCTCTCGCTGGAATAATTCTATAGGGCCTCAGTTGTTCTTAATCTGGACAACTAAGAAGCTCTGTTAGTGGCAATGAAATTTAATATGTATAGTTATATTTATACATAACAGATAAGAATTTATAATGCAGCAAAATCTAATGGTAAATGTATTATCAATGATAAGAAGACATGGAGACCCTCTTTCACTTACAGCCTTGATTAAGTAAGCCAGTATATATGTGTACAGATAAATATTTCTAATGGCTATCATGCCATCAGCATTAGACTTAAAATTTAGTCAACACCAATTGAAAAAGCTTAATAAAGGTTAAAGTACTCACAAGAGATTCTATGTATAAATAGATAAATAATTACAAATGGAATAGTGATTTGGCTAGAAGATGACAGGCATGGATGTGCTCTCCATTCAATATACTTACCTTGCTAAACTGGTATTTCATACAAGGCCTTAGAGTATGAATATCATATGAATATTATAATATATTCCAAGATTCACATTTAAAAGTGGGTGGCTGCTCACACGAATCTTCAATATTCCACTCTTCAAAAGACGTCTTGGACTGGAGGAAGGGGAAAAGTTCAGATACACCGGAAACTGAAAGGAAACTGAATATATAAGAACTACAGTTGTTGCTGGAATGTGATTCCTACTTACAGATTTCCAAAGCAAGTTTTTAGTAAAACATATCAAGAGAGCAAATTTGCTGAATGAACATCATAACTGACTATAAGAATTGAAAATAATAAGAAAAGCCTAACCTAGCCTGACCTTATTGAACCAATACAAAAAATAATAAAGAAGATTGAGTACAGACACACAAAAATTAAATCCTAACCTAACCTAACAAACGAAAAAAAAGCATAAAATACCTTTTATAACCTCAGATCTTGGGAGACCTCGAGCCCACGACCTGTCGAATGAAAGTCTCGAGCATTACAACTCGGCCGCGACGGCAAACAAAGAGGCATTATTAACATAATCTATTGAAATTATATAAGAATTTTGGGTGAAGATTTACGTGTCACTATTAATCCTCATTATGAGGGTGGACAAAGGCAAGTTGGAGCTAGGGAATGAAGGCTGGATGCCCCATCCTAATGCCCTGCAGAGGACTCGATCTCAGGTCTATCACCTCCCGAATTGAGTGTTCTAACCAATGTGCCATTGCGGTCCTCAAGCTCTGAAAAGGATGTAAGAATAAAATACCTGTCTGTAACTTGAGGGAAATGTTTGAGAGGCTAGAATACTAGTTACTACACTCCCTCTTAATGGAATATAGATGACAATCTTCAAACTAAAGGAATATGTTTGAAAGCCTAGAATACCAATTATTTCATTGCCTCTTCATGGAATATAAATATCATTAATTAATTTGAAGAAAGCCTAGAATACTAGTCATCTCATTCACTCTTACTGAATAAAAATGCCAATCTTTATACCTAAAATACCAATTATATTATAAGAACATAAGAACATAAGAATAGAGGACACTGCAACATGCCTACTGGCACACACGAGGCAGCTCCATTTTTGAATTGTATTTTCAGCATGTCTAACCTATTCTATTCTACTCTACTTATTTATTCTATTTTTCTTTTTATGATTTTTCTAATAAGCACTAACCTATTCATACCCACCCTACCTCTGTCATATGTCTATCTAATCTACATTAGAAGGTGTCTAAGGTATTGGCATTTACTATCATACTAGGAAGCTTGTTCCATGCATCAGCTACTCTATTACCAAACCAATTTTTACCAATTTCCCTTCTGAACCTAAATTTATCAAGCTTAAATCCATTATTACGAGTTCTGGTTTGATCATGAATTTTTAAAACTTTATTAATATCTCCCTTGTTAATCCCTTTAAAACATTTATACACTTCAATCATATCCCCCCTAACTCTTCGCCTCTCTAGAGAATGTAGATTAAGTTTTTTTAATCTGTCCTCATATGGTAGATTTCTGATATTGTGTATCATCTTGGTCATTCTTCGCTGCACTCTCTCCAAGGATTCAATTTCCATTCTATAATAGGGTGACCAGAATTGCACAGCATAATCTAAATGGGGCCTAACTAATGCAAGATAGAGCTGCAAAATAACTTTTTCCGTCCTATTGCTAACGCTTCTTGAGATAAATCCTAAAATTCTGTTTGCTTTATTTCTGACTGCTGTGCATTGCTCTCTTGGCTTAAGACTACTACTCACAAGAACTCCCAAATCCCTTTCACACTGAGAACTCATGATTTCATGGTTATTTAGCTTATAACTAGTATTGTCTTTTATAGTACCCATTTTAACTACTTTACATTTTTCAACATTAAATTCCATTTGCCATTTGTCCGACCATTCAGATAATCTATTTAGATCTTCCTGTAAAGCAAGAATGTCTTCTTTTCCATTTATAGTTCTACCTATTTTAGTGTCGTCTGCGAATTTACTTAGGTTACTACTGATATCCGAATCCAGATCATTTAGATATACGATGAATAATAGGGGACCCAGTACCGAGCCTTGTGGTACCCTGCTGGTAACCGAGCCCCACTCTGATTTCTCTCCATTTATGCAAACCCTCTGTTTTCTGTCTTTTAACCATTGTTTGATCCATCTGAGCACAGCTCCTCCTATACCATGAGCTTCCAGCTTTTTAACTAATCTTTTGTGAGGAACTCTATCAAAAGCTTTGCTAAAATCTAGATATATTGTATCATATTCTTTGCCACAATCTACTGCCTCGTAAACTTCTGAATAAAAAGACAGTAAGTTTGTAAGGCACGAAAAACCCTTAAGAAACCCGTGTTGTGAAAGTTTTTTCAGTCTGTGTAATTCTAGATGTGCCCTTATTTTATTTGCAATTATGGATTCTAGAATCTTACCCACTGTTGACGTTAAACTTACCGGCCTATAATTATTCTTTTTAACACGTTCTCCTTTTTTAAATATTGGTACCACATCTGCCAATTTCCACTCCATGGGTACCGATCCTAATTTTATTGAATTATTAAATAATGCAGTTAGAGGACAACTAAGCTCTTCCTTGCATTCCTTTAATATTCTAGCATATATTCCATCAGGTCCCGGAGATTTATGAGCCTTTAATTTATCTATTTCTTTTATTACCTCCTCTCTCGTAATATTTATTGAACTAAGTATATTATCGGGACTGTCTCTGTAAATGAATTCTACTTCCGGAATATTTTCCAAGTTTTCATTTGTAAATACAGATAAGAAATAATCATTTAAACATGTACACATCACTTTATCGTCATCTGTGATATGGCCATTGGCTACTTCAATTGGTCCGACTTTTTCCTTAAATTTTGTTTGATAATGTTGATGAAACCCTTTAGGATTTTCTTTAGCTTCTCCTGCTATTCTAACTTCGTATTTTCTTTTTGACTCTCTAACTATCTTTTTAACTTCCCTGTTTAACTGTATATATTGCTGCCTCACCTGCTCTTCGACTCTTTTTAGTTTCCTGTATATTCCTCTTTTAATACCTAGAAGATTCTTTATTCTATTGTTCATCCATTTAGGGTCATTTTTTCCTGATCTGCAATGTTTCATGGGAATATAGTCTCTCTGACTATTCTTAAGAGTCATGACAAAATTGTTATATTCCTCATCCAAATTTATATTAACTGACGGACTGCTGTTCTTTCCTGTGAGAGAATTTAATGTATTGATCTTATCTTGTGATAATCCTTGGCATGTGGTACTCAAATTTCGGGGTAATCCGCTAACTGCGACCTGACCTGCTGGATTAACTACCCACATCTGTACCCCAGAAATCCCTTCCCATACCTCATTAGATAATTTAGTTTTTAAGCCCTCAAAATCTCCTGCTCAAAAGTTTGGAACAATATTCTTATTTTCCTTTATAGTTTCCTTGAAAATTATGTTAAATCTAATGGAATCATGGTCACTGTTGCCCAATTTTTCACCAACTTCTAAATTTGTAACCATATTCTCTCTATTACTAAGAACTAAATCTAGTGTATTCACCCCCCGTGTTGCTTCAAGTACATGCTGAGAAAGGAAATTGTCTTCTACTACTTCCAAAAACTCCTTAGAGCTACTATTACCTGTTATGGTTTCCCAGTTAATATGTCTAAAATTAAAATCGCCTACAATGCAAACTCTATTTGACCTGGTCACTTTAGAAATTTCATCGTATATAACTTGCGACTCCATATCGTCTAGATCAGGTGGTCTGTAGACTACTCCTACAACTAGACTTTCTATATTATTTTTAATTTCAACCCATAAGGTTTCTGAATTTAGATTTGTCTTAATTCCAGACTTAATGCAGCTTCTGAGGCTATCTTTAATATACATAATTACCCCTCCCCCTCTTTTATCTGCACTACGATCAGCATTATAAAGTTTATATCCTGTAATTATGTACTCAGCTTTAAGGTGTTTGCTTTCTAAATTAATCCAACTTTCACTAATGCATATTATATCCGGTCTCTCACTACATACTATGGCTCTCAGTTCTTCTATCTTGTTACCTAAACTACGGCTATTTGTATAATATACTTTTAAAGTTTCTCTAGCTTTACCCTTCTTGTGGCTATTCTTTTTGTTAATATTTGTTCTATGTAACAAATGGTTCTTATCCTTAGACTCCCAGTTATTTGACCCACTATTTACTGAATCCTTGATGACTAATGCCCACTTAATAGCATATAAATGCCAATCTTTAAACTAATAGAATAAATTTGAAAACCTAGAATACCTATTATTTTATTCCCTCTTAATGGGATATAAAGATCAGGCTTTAAATTCAGCAAAAGAGGCAGAATGACATCCAAAACCGGTTATTATACCCTGTCCTAATAGAGTAATAATGTCAGCACAGTATTTGAATTGGAAAACAGGGACTGAAGACTCAAAGAGCCAGTTTTTTTTTATTTCCCTCCATATCTCTGGGTCCTCTGTACTTTGACTGTTTTTTTTTGTCTGTTGTTTTCCATTGTGTGACATTACCTCATTTCTGCCTTGTCCTTAACCTTTGTCTTTTCCTTCGTCTTGGCATTTTCTCGTGCCTGGGCCTTTATTGATGAGGGCAGTTTCTGCCTGTCCCGGTGTCACACTCATAAAAAAAATATGGATTAATGCCTGTCTGTATATTGAGGAAAAAATGCCATGAAGACTTTGGAAGCTAATTCCTTCATTCCCAGAAGTGTGTTGGTTTTCCAGTCCTTTTGAATAGGGAATTTAAAAACTCTCTTGCCTTTACTCGATGATGTGATCGGCATTACGTCTATCCAGGCCTAGGACGGGGCCTTCTTGCAAAGGACTTTGGTTTTGGCAAGTGCGATCGTTAACCTGAGTGAATGCTCTTTCTAACCTCAAACCGTGGTGGGCCTCGAACTCAGGACCTCAAAGTCTCACCTGACGATATAAAGTTGAGAGCGTTACCGCTCGACCATTGCAGCCACATACCTTTACATGCCGCATCACGGAAATATATAATACCAAGGAAGGGTTAAGTATAACCTCAAAGTCTCACCTGACGAAATAAAGTTGAGAGCGTTACCACTCGGCTACTGCAACCCAAGGTCGGAGTAACCCATCCTCCGGATAAGTCTCGTTCTTTGGTAATTGTAGGGGATTCACTATGCAGATATGTAGACAGGAAACTCAGGCATAGAGTTAGAGGAAAATATTTTTTCCCTGGAGCAGGTATGAAGAAGGTGGGTGAGTCAATAAATAGCTGGATTGAGAAAAAAGATGTTGTTTGTTTGATAGCTGGGGGAAATGACGTGCAGGATGGTAGAAGTGAAGAGCTGATTAGGTTGTATAGACAAGCCCTGGATAAGATCAGGAAAAGGGGTGCAGTTCCTGTGATGTGTGGTATTCTCCCTAGGCTTAGCCAAAGTTCAGAGTGGTGGTCTCGAGCTATAGGAGTAAATGCTAGGATGAAAGTCTTCTGTCGGGAGAATAATATAGGTTTTATAGACGGGTGGGATCACTTCACTAGTCGTAAGCATATGTATGCAAGGGATGGAGTGCATCTTTCTAATTCAGGTGTCTCGGTATTGGCTGGTATGATAGACAGAGAGGTAGGGGGGTTTTGTTAGACACAAATAATGAAATGAATAATACTTGTGCAGAGAAATTAGTCAGTAAGGGTTCAGTAAATAGTGGGTCAAATAACTGGGAGTCTAAGGATAAGAACCATTTGTTACATAGAATAAATATTAACAAAAAGAATAGCCACAAGAAGGGTAAAGCTAGAGAAACTTTAAAAGTATATTATACAAATAGCCGTAGTTTAGGTAACAAGATAGAAGAACTGAGAGCAATAGTATGTAGTGAGAGACTGGATATAATATGCATTAGTGAAAGTTGGATTAATTTAGAAAGCAAACACCTTAAAGCTGAGTACATAATTACAGGATATAAACTTTATAATGCTGATCGTAGTGCAGATAAAAGAGGGGGAGGGGTAATTATGTATATTAAAGATAGCCTCAGAAGCTGCATTAAGTCTGGAATTAAGACAAATCTAAATTCAGAAACCTTATGGGTTGAAATTAAAAATAATATAGAAAGTCTAGTTGTAGGAGTAGTCTACAGACCACCTGATCTAGACAATATGGAGTCTCAAGTCATATATGATGCAATTTCTAAAGTGACCAGGTCAAATAGAGTTTGCATTGTAGGCGATTTTAATTTTAGACATATTAACTGGGAAACCATAACAGGTGATAGTAGCTCTAAGGAGTTTTTGGAAGTAGTAGAAGACAAATTCCTTTCTCAGCATGTACTTGAAGCAACACGGGGGGTGAATACACTAGATTTAGTTCTTAGTAATAGAGAGAATATGGTTACAAATTTAGAAGTTGGTGAAAAATTGGGCAACAGTGACCATGATTCCATTAGATTTAACATAATTTTCAAGGAAACTATAAAGGAAAATAAGAATATTGTTCCAAACTTTAGAGCAGGAGATTTTGAAGGCTTAAAAACTAAATTATCTAATGAGGTATGGGAAGGGATTTCTGGGGGTACAGATGTGGGTAGTTAATCCAGCAGGTCAGGTTGCAGGTAGCGGATTACCCTGAAATTTGAGTACCATATGCCAAGGATTATCACAAGATAAGATCAATACATTAAATTCTCTCACAGGAAAGAACAGCAGTCCGTCAGTTAATATAAATTTGGATGAGGAATATAACAATTTTGTCATGACTCTTAAGAATAGTCAGAGAGACTATATTCCCATGAAACATTGCAGATCAAGAAAAAATGACCCTAAATGGATGAACAATAGAATAAAGAATCTTATAGGTATTAAAAGAGGAATATACAGGAAACTAAAAAGAGGTGAAGAGCAGGTGAGGCAGCAATATATACAGTTAAACAGGGAAGTTAAAAAGATAGTTAGAGAGTCAAAAAGAAAATACGAAGTTAGAATAGCAGGAGAAGCTAAAGAAAATCCTAAAGGGTTTTATCAACATTATCAAACAAAATTTAAGGAAAAAGTCAGACCAATTGAAGTAGCCAATGGCCATATCACAGATGACGATAAAGTGATGTGTACATGTTTAAATGATTATTTCTTATCTGTATTTACCAATGAAAACTTGGAAAATATTCCGGAAGTAGAATCCATTTACAGAGTCAGTCCCGATAAAATACTTAGTTCAATAAATATTACGAGAGAGGAGGTAATAAAAGAAATAGATAAATTAAAGGCTCATAAATCTCCGGGACCTGATGGAATATATGCTAGAATATTAAAGGAATGCAAGGAAGAGCTTAGTTGTCCACTAACTGCATTATTTAATAATTCAATAAAATTAGGATCGGTACCCATGGAGTGGAAATTGGCAGATGTGGTACCAATATTTAAAAAAGGAGAACGAGTGAAAATGAATAATTATAGGCCGGTAAGTTTAACGTCAACAGTGGGTAAGATTCTAGAATCCATAATTGCAAATAAAATAAGGGCACATCTAGAATTACACAGACTGATAAAACTTTCACAACACGGGTTTCTTAAGGGTTTTTCGTGCCTTACAAACTTACTGTCTTTTTATTCAGAAGTTTACGAGGCAGTAGATTGTGGCAAAGAATATGATACAATATATCTAGATTTTAGCAAAGCTTTTGATAGAGTTCCTCACAAAAGATTAGTTAAAAAGCTGGAAGCTCATGGTATAGGAGGAGCTGTTCTCAGATGGATCAAACAATGGTTAAAAGACAGAAAACAGAGGGTTTGCATAAATGGAGAGAAATCAGAGTGGGGCTCGGTTACTAGCGGGGTACCACAAGGCTCGGTACTGGGTCCCCTATTATTCATCGTATATCTAAATGATCTGGATTCGGATATCAGTAGTAACCTAAGTAAATTCGCAGATGACACTAAAATAGGTAGAACTATAAATGGAAAAGAAGACATTCTTGCTTTACAGGAAGATCTAAATAGATTATCTGAATGGTCGGACAAATGGCAAATGGAATTTAATGTTGAAAAATGTAAAGTAGTTAAAATGGGTACTATAAAAGACAATACTAGTTATAAGCTAAATAACCATGAAATTATGAGTTCTCAGTGTGAAAGGGATTTGGGAGTTCTTGTGAGTAGTAGTCTTAAGCCAAGAGAGCAATGCACAGCAGTCAGAAATAAAGCAAACAGAATTTTAGGATTTATCTCAAGAAGCGTCAGCAATAGGACGGAAAAAGTTATTTTGCAGCTCTATCTTGCATTAGTTAGGCCCCATTTAGATTATGCTCTGCAATTCTGGTCACCCTATTATAGAATGGAAATTGAATCCTTGGAGAGAGTGCAACGAAGAATGACCAAGATGATACACAATATCAGAAATCTACCATATGAGGACAGATTAAAAAAACTTAATCTACATTCTCTAGAGAGGCGAAGAGTTAGGGGGGATATGATTGAAGTGTATAAATGGTTTAAAGGGATTAACAAGGGAGATATTAATAAAGTTTTAAAAATTCATGATCAAACCAGAACTCGTAATAATGGATTTAAGCTTGATAAATTTAGGTTCAGAAGGGAAATTGGTAAAAATTGGTTTGGTAATAGAGTAGCTGATGCATGGAACAAGCTTCCTAGTAGGATAGTAAATGCCAATACCTTAGACACCTTCAAATGTAGATTAGATAGACATATGACAGAGGAAGGGTGGGTATGAATAGGTTAGTGCTTATTAGAAAAATCATAAAAAGAAAAACAGAATAAATAAGTAGAGTAGAATAGAATAGGTTAGACATGCTGAAAATACAATTCAAAAATGGAGCTGCCTCGTGTGTGCCAGTAGGCATGTTGCAGTGTCCTCTATTCTTATGTTCTTATGTTCTTATGAAAAAGTCGGACCAATTGAAGTAGCCAATGGCCACATCACAGATGACGATAAAGTGATGTGTACATGTTTAAATGATTATTTCTTATCTGTATTTACAAATGAAAACTTGGAAAATATTCCGGAAGTAGAATCCATTTACAGAGACAGTCCCGATAATATACTTAGTTCAATAAATATTACGAGAGAGGAGGTAATAAAAGAAATAGATAAATTAAAGGCTCATAAATCTCCGGGACCTGATGGAATATATGCTAGAATATTAAAAGAATGCAAGGAAGAGCTTAGTTGTCCTCTAACTGCATTATTTAATAATTCAATAAAATTAGGATCGGTACCCATGGAGTGGAAATTGGCAGATGTGGTACCAATATTTAAAAAAGGAGAACGTGTTAAAAAGAATAATTATAGGCCGGTAAGTTTAACGTCAACAGTGGGTAAGATTCTAGAATCCATAATTGCAAATAAAATAAGGGCACATCTAGAATTACACAGACTGATAAAACTTTCACAACACGGGTTTCTTAAGGGTTTTTCGTGCCTTACAAACTTACTGTCTTTTTATTCAGAAGTTTACGAGGCAGTAGATTGTGGCAAAGAATATGATACAATATATCTAGATTTTAGCAAAGCTTTTGATAGAGTTCCTCACAAAAGATTAGTTAAAAAGCTGGAAGCTCATGGCATAGGAGGAGCTGTGCTCAGATGGATCAAACAATGGTTAAAAGACAGAAAACAGAGGGTTTGCATAAATGGAGAGAAATCAGAGTGGGGCTCGGTTACTAGCGGGGTACCACAAGGCTCGGTACTGGGTCCCCTATTATTCATCGTATATCTAAATGATCTGGATTCGGATATCAGTAGTAACCTAAGTAAATTCGCAGACGACACTAAAATAGGTAGAACTATAAATGGAAAAGAAGACATTCATGCTTTACAGGAAGATCTAAATCAGGGGTGTGCAACCTTTTTTCCCAAAGGGCCACTAGTCACGACTCTGTTGGTATGGAGGGCCACATAACCTTACTATTTCATGCTATTTACTACGATCGAAGACATATTAGGGTGAGATTATACTAATAAAGATAGACAATTAGTTTGTTACTGATTTTATTTAAATTGGGATCACAAAAATAAGAATTGTCTGAAACAAAATTATTTTCCTTACTATAAATGAGCAAATGAAAGGCTACCGTACCTTATTATTATAATGTACAAACATAAATAATTACTTATTATTGGTTAACTGGGATCATTAACATAAGAATTATCAAACAGACATTTTCCTAATCATTAATGAGCAAATGAAAGGCTACCCTGGTGAGATGGTTGATGTTGCATTTGGGACACCAACTCATCAATATCAGGCTGTATGGATGATGTGGCTACACGCAGGGTACATTCCAAATGTTCATCAGTAAGTAAAGATCTATCCTTGTTTTTAACTAGATTCATTTTTGACAAAAGCTGCTCACATACATATGTGCTACCAAACACTGCCATCATTTTCCTTGCATGAGCAAAGAGTTTTGGATACACTGTTACTGATACATGCTTCTTATAAAACTGGTATACTGAACTATCATCAAACTTCTTTCTTAGTTCATCATTGCACTGTAGTTCAATTATTTCCATCTGTATGTCCTCGGGAATTGCTGTCACATCCACAGAAAAAGGAGAAGCAAAGACTTCAATGGCTTGTGAATGTTTCTTGAGGTCACCAAATCTTTCTGAAAATTCCTCTCGTAAGACTGCCAATTTGTCACCATACTTCTGATACTGAGGGTTGCTAGTGTCATGGTTTTTCAGTGTAGGAAAGTGGGCTGGGTTTTGGTTTCTGATTTGTGACTCCCACAGACGCAATTTTATCTGGAAGCCTTTGATCAGTGAGAAGATCTCATTTATTAGTTGATCTTTTCCTTGAAGTCTAACATTCAGTGCACTAAGATGATCAGTTATATCTACTAAAAATGCTAAATCTCATCTCCATTCCTTATCTCTCAATTCAGGGATAGCATTACCTTTCATGTCTAAGAACAGCGCAATTTCTTCCAAAAGGTCATATGCTCTCTTCAACATTCCTGCTTTGCTTAGCCACTTACCTCACAAAAATACTTCACATCCCTGTACTCTGCATCAATGTCTGCCATTAACTGCTGAAACTCGCGGTGATTTAGACCTCTTGACCTAATGAAATTGACAGCTTTCACGAGAATATTAGTCACATGCTGAAAGTTTATTGTCTTCGCACATAAAGCTTCCTGGTGAATGATACAATGCAGGACAATAAGTGAACCGAAGTCAATATTTTGAGACCCCATTCTAGTCTTCAGTAATCCAACAACCCCATTTCTCTGACCAGACATTGCAGGCGCACCATCTGTTGTAATGGAAACTAAATTAGTGTAGTCCAGTCCAAACCTTGCCAATGCTTTTTCCAATTCATCAAAAATAGATTGTCCTGTTGTGGTCCCCTTCATGCTTTGTAGTGAAGCCATTTCCTCTGTAATATTATAGTCATTGTCAACTCCCCTAATATACACAGCCAGTTGTGCAGTGTCTGCGGTGTCACAACTCTCATCAAGAGCAACAGAGTATGAAGAAAAAGCACTAACTCGCTTGGCAATTGTACTTTCAATATTCCCAGAAAGACTGTCTATTCTTCTAGCAAAAGTATATCTTGAAAGGCTTATGTTTTCAACTAGTTTCTTTTTGTCAGGAAACATATTGTCTGAGGCTACACACAAACATTCTTTAACTACCTCACCATCAGAATAGGGCTTGAGTCTTTTGGCAAGGATTTGACTAATCAAAAAGCTTGTTTTGAGAGATGCATCATATTCCTTAAGTTTCTTTGTAAACACTGACTGTTGTCCTTTCAGAGATTTCTGCAAGAATGATTATTTTTCTTTGCGTGCTTCACCTGTCATATTTTCATATTCTTTGTGCTTTGTGCTGTGGTGTCTTTTGATGTTATATTCTTTTAAAACAGAAATGGTTTCATGGCACACAAGGCACAATGCTTTCCCACCTGATTGTATGCATAAATATTGTTCAGTCCATTTCTCTTGAAAACTCCGGTTTTCATCTGAAATCTTGCGTTTTTTACTCGTAGAAGCCATTATTAGCGCAATAAGATCTCTCCTGCTGAGCAAAATATATAATAGAAAAAAGTTAACTTTAAATTAAAGACTAACTCTAATTAAGTTGTTTATGTTGCAGTTTTGTGATTGGCTTTAGAAAACTTGCAAGCAAAACATTTTGATAATTATATATTTCTGCTGAAAATGTGGTATTAATTATATTGCAATCTATTACATTTTTCTTAATTAAAGGCTTTAATTAAGAATAATGTAATAGATTGCAATATAATTAGTACCAAATTTCAGCAGAAATATATAATTCTCAAAATGTTTTGCTTGCAAGTTTTCTAAAGCCAATCACAAAACTGCAACATAAGCAACTTAGAGTTAGACTTAGAATACCGGTAATCACAAATCAACCACAACAAATGAAGCACACTGTATTCACCACTTGAATCTGAGATAAACTGCAAACTATATTAATTCCTGTACAGCTGTACTGCAAAGCATAGCAGAGAGTGTAAAAAGTGTAAACATCCAACCTTAAAAATAATGATCGTTTCGGTGTTTACAATGATCTTAAAAGGGGTTACTGATAACGATGACCCCTCGTACCATCGGTTATTGAGGAAGGGTTGTTGATGAAAACACAAGAGAGAGAGAGAGAGAGAGAGAGAGAGAGAGAGAGAGAGAGAGAGAGAGGAGAGAGAGAGAGAGAGAGAGAGAGAGAGAGAGAGAGAGAGAGAGAGAGAGAGAGAGAGAGAGAGAGAGAGAGAGAGAGAGAGAGAGAGAGAGAGAGAGAGAGAGTTGTTGGAATATTCAGTTCGAGGCGCTCTCTCTCTCTCTCTCTCTCTCTCTCTCTCTCTCTCTCTCTCTCTCTCTCTCTCTCTCTCTCTCTTCTCTCTCTCTCTCTCTCTCTCTCTGAGGGCCGCACTATAGCTTATTTATTTTTAGGAGAAAGGGCAGCACTGAAAGCCTTTGAGGGCCGCATGCGGCCCTTGGGCCGCAGGTTGCACACCCCTGATCTAAATAGAATATCTGAATGGTCGGACAAATGGCAAATGGAATTTAATGTTAAAAAATGTAAAGTAGTTAAAATGGGTACTATAAAAGACAATACTAGTTATAAGCTAAATAACCATGAAATCATGAGTTCTCAGTGTGAAAGGGATTTGGGAGTTCTTGTGAGTAGTAGTCTTAAGCCAAGAGAGCAATGCACAGCAGTCAGAAATAAAGCAAACAGAATTTTAGGATTTATCTCAAGAAGCGTTAGCAATAGGACGGAAAAAGTTATTTTGCAGCTCTATCTTGCATTAGTTAGGCCCCATTTAGATTATGCTGTGCAATTCTGGTCACCCTATTATAGAATGGAAATTGAATCCTTGGAGAGAGTGCAGCGAAGAATGACCAAGATGATACACAATATCAGAAATCTACCATATGAGGACAGATTAAAAAAACTTAATCTACATTCTCTAGAGAGGCGAAGAGTTAGGGGGGATATGATTGAAGTGTATATATGGTTTAAAGGGATTAACAAGGGAAATATTAATAAAGTTTTAAAAATTCATGATCAAACCAGAACTCGTAATAATGGATTTAAGCTTGATAAATTTAGTTTCAGAAGGGAAATTGGTAAAAATTGGTTTGGTAATAGAGTAGCTGATGCATGGAACAAGCTTCCTAGTAGGATAGTAAATGCCAATACCTTAGACACCTTCTAATGTAGATTAGATAGACATATGACAGAGGTAGGGTGGGTATGAATAGGTTAGTGCTTATTAGAAAAATCATAAAAAGAAAAATAGAATAAATAAGTTGAGTAGAATAGAATAGGTTAGACATGCTGAAAATACAATTAAAAAATGGAGCTGCCTCGTGTCTGCCAGTAGGCATGTTGCAGTGTCCTCTATTCTTATGTTCTTATGTTCTTATGTATAATACCGAGGAGGGGTTAAGTATAACCTTGGATATATTT
>JAXCGZ010015267.1:2500-10000 GCA_037179515.1 Halocaridina rubra | reverse complement strand
TTAAGGGCAGGTATGATAAGTATCACTAAGTATAAAATGGAACCGATGAGGAGACGGGAAGATACGAGCTTTGGGCTCTTTCCCGTAAACACAATTAGGTAATCACAATTAGGTAATCACACTTGTATACATGTCATTTAATCTATGAATCAAAGCAAAGGACTTTGAATAAGCGGGAAGAATATACAGGATGTATATTATGGCCCTAAGTATCATCTTTAAAAAGTTTATATATAAATATATATGAACTCCTGAGGAAGGGGCGCTAGAATATTTCCTCCGTGTTCCCCTGCGTGTCTTATTCTCACCTTTGACTAAGGTTTCTTTATCTTAATGTTGGGAAACTTATATAAATCCACATACTCACATACATGCACACACTTGCACGAGCGGTTGCAAGTGATTAATATTTTTTTTTCTTCTGAAATGACCGGTTTATCAGTTAAGAAGAATATATCGCAGAAACAGGTGGGTGTCTCCTCAGATACAAACTCGAATTTTCCTTCAAGTGGACTTTTGTTGTGCATTTTTTCCCTCAGATTACCAAAGTCAAATTTTTAGTTAGAATGTGTGTTACCTGAAAAAAAATGAATTGAATAACTAAATAGTATTCATATGAAGATATAGAATTTCTGTGTGAGGCTTAAATGAAAGCTTCTCTTTCTTTTTTTCTCTCTTCTTCTTCTTCTTCTTCTTCTTCTTCTTCTTCTTCTTCTTCTTCTTCTTCTTCTTCTTCTTCTTCTTCTTCTTCTTCTTCTTCTTCTTCTTCTTCTTCTTCTTCTTTCTATATTCTATCAAAAGGGAAAATGTTTAAATGAGGCCATCTCTGGCCCAACCCCCCCCAATCCAATGGTCGGCGAGGGATGGTAGAGGATCTCCATGGGATGTAGCAGGAGGAGGAGGAGTAGCTGTTAGGAGATTAAAACAGAAAATCAAGGAATTAGAGACAATGGTTATAAACCTTGATGATAAAATTCGGAGTATGGATAGAGAAATGAAAGAGAATGAAACACTCAGAGAGGAAATAAGATATTTGGAGGAAGCAAATAAAGCACAAGGGCAGAGAGAAAAGAACTAGAAACATGAATAAAGAAGCTGGAAGGGGAAAAGAGTGAATTAGAAACCAGAATTCTTAAACAAGAAGCTAACAACAAACAGCTGAATAGCAACCTAATTGAATTAAATGTTAGTTCACTGCTCTCTTCTGAGAGAGACGAGATTGCAGCTTGGAATGTCCAGATTAAGGAAAATATCGAACAGCTTAGAAAAGAGTTTCAGGAGCTGAATACGGAACATGATGCCATGAAAACTTCCTTTGCTGATGCACTAAAGGGGAATGTGGCAGTAAAAGAGGCTGTGAAGGTGATGATACTGGAAAACATACAAACATACAAACAGTAATAAAAAAAATGAAAGATGTTGTGATGGAAAGGGCAAATTCACTGATTAAACAGGCACTTGGTAAAGAGAAGACAGTGGTAATCTAAGCCATAAACGAATCCCAGGAGCCAACATGGCAGGGGAGACTTGAAGAGAATAAAGCTAAGGTTGTAGACCTGATAAGAAAGCTTGGAATAGTGTGTGGTCCTTAGGATATTGTAAACATTCACCATCTAGGTAAATATTCTAGGGAGGGAAAGCAGAGACCAACAAAAGTAACCTTTGAGAGAGGGGACACCTGTAGGGAAATATTGACGAGGAAAAAAGTCTAAAAGACCATCAAGAATTCAAAGAAGTGTTCATTAGACGATACAGAACACAGGAAAAGATGGAAAGAATAAAAAACTTGTTGCAAGAGGGTAGAAGGTTAAATGAGGAAAGAAACGAAGAGGAGAGGAAAAAGTTTAAGTTCAGAGTTCTTCCAGACAAAGGGGAGATCAGGGAATGGGGCCTCATTTACACAAAAGCTGATGGATTAGCTAATGAGGCAGTAGAATTAAGATATAGGATTCACAACATTAAGACAGATATAGTAGCAGTTACAGAGACTAAGTTGAGTGAGGACATAAACAGTGTCACAGTTTTTCCTAAGGGCTTCAGAATATTAAGGGTTGAAAGATCTGAGAGGACTGGTGGAGGGATAACACTGCTCATAAGTGAAAGACTTCAGGTTAAAGAAATAAACTTGGCTATAAAAAGTGAGTTCAAGGAATTTCTTGTTGCTCACATAAATACTGGGTCAGAGAGCATCATAATAACTGTCGTATATAACCCACCAAGGAACCAACATAGGCTAGAAGTTTATGAGGAAAGTCATATAGGTACTAATGAGGTCATAAACTCAGTTGTTAACATGACACGGGAGAGAAAATGTAGAATTTTGATTATGGAAGATTTTAATCATAAAGAGATAGATTGGATAAATATTGACCCATACAGTGGTAAGGACTCATTCAGGGCAAGATTCCTAGATTGCGTACAAGGGAATTTCCTACACCAACATGCACTGGAACCAACGAGGGCCAGGGGTGGGGATGGGACATTACTACTTGATCTAGTATTCACAGATAACGTGTTGGATATTGAAAAGATTGAGTATGAACCACCAATTGGAAAGAGTGACCACTGTGTGTTGTTGATGGAGTATATCATTGAAGATGTTCTGCCTGAGAGTGGAGGCACTGAACAAGATATATACAACATCTTTTGTGAGAAATACGGGAAGGTAGTAGATTGCTGCATACCTGTCACCAAAGTAGGTGTAATTCATGCCAGAGAGAATAGAGATGGTTCGATAATGAGTGTAAAAGAGCTAAGGAGTGGAGAGACAAATGCTGGAAAAGGTATAGGAGGAGGAAAAACATAAATGCCTGGCAAACCTACAAAAGAGCAAGAAATGCTTACCTAAGTAAATGAAGAGAGTCAGAGAGAGACTATGAAAAGGACATCACCAGGAAGGCTATAGAAAAACCCAAGCTTTTCCACAGCTTTATCAGAGGAAAATTGAAGCTAAAAGAACAGGTTTGAAGGCTTAAGAGAGCGGATAGAAGCATCACTGAGACGGATGAAGAGATCTGCAAAAAATTGAACAAGGAGTTTCAGTCAGTATTTACAGTAGAAAATACCCCAACCCCTCAGTTTGCAGAGATAGAAGCTCAAGGGCCGGTATTAGAGAACATCATCCTTTCAGCCACAGAGGTATGCAAAGCACTGATGGGGTTAGATGTCCTTAAAGCTACAGGTCCTGATGATATATCCCCACATGTACTTAAAAATGCGCAAACTCAGTATCAGTGGCACTAAGTATCATATTTAAAAAGTCATTGGAGTCAGGGGAGATTCCAAGATACTGGAACAAGCGAACGTGATAACTATCTTCAAAAAGGGAAGGAGGGATATGTCTCTAAACTATAGACCAGTTTCCTTGACCAGCATAGTTTGCAAAGTTATGGAGAAACTGCTAAGGAAACATATCTCTCTTCACTTGGAAGCCTTCAACCTTTTGTCAATGAGACAACATGGTTTCAGAGAAGGTAGATCAACAGTAACAAACTCATTAGAATTTTATGATGTGGTAAGCCGAATCTTACAGGAAAGAGAGGGCTGGGCAGATTGCATATTCCTAGACTTCCAGAATTCATTTAACACTGTCCCACATGGGAGACTTATTAAGAAGCTGCAAGCAATGGCTACAATAGGTGGAAATGTCTTGGAATGGATAAGAACTTACTTAGAAGGAAGGGAACAAATGGTTAGAATAAGACACCCAGTGTCTGAATGGAGAAGAGTTAGTAGTGGAGTTCCACAAGGTTCAGTTTTTGGGCCACTTTTGTTACTTGTATATGTAAATGACCAACCAGAGTCTGTAAATTCATTCATGAATATATCTGCAGATGATGCAAAGATTGTGAACAAAGTAAGAAACGAGAACAATGGTAGAGAACTTCAGGAAGCTCTAAATAGTGTGTATGAGTGGTCAGAAAAGTGGCTAATGAAATTCAATGCTTCAAAATGTAAGGTAACGAGAATAGGTACAAGTGCAAGAAGGCCCAAGCTTGACTATTCGGTGGCAGGAGTAGAAATTCAAGAGACAGAGAATGAGAGAGATCTAGGAGTAAACATACTGACGGATTTGTCTCCAGAAATGCATATAAATGGCATAGTAAGCTCAGCATATGCTTTCTTAGCATATGTAAGGGTAGCCTTCAGGCACATGTACAAGGAAATGTTCAGAAATATATATGTAACCTATGTAAGGCCAAAACTTGAATATGCAGCCCCCTTTTGGAATCCACACTTGAAAAAGCACATAGATAAGCTTGAAAAAGTTCAAAGACATGCCACAAAATTGGTGCCAGAATTACGCAATCTCAGTTATGATGAGAAGCTAGAAGATTAAGGGGGTATATGGTGAGAGTCTTTATATTCCTTCATGGTTATGATAGAGTGGAAAGGGATCGATATTTTGATATGGCTGGCTCTAGAACTAGAGGTCATAGTTTGAAGCCTCGTAAGAAAATTTTTTTGCAGGATGTAAGGAAGTACTTTTTTAGTGTAAGAGTAGTTGATAATTGGAATTCGCTAAGCGAGGAGGTTGTTAATGCTAACTCAATCCATAGTTTCAAGGAGAGATATGATAAATATAACTAAGTACAAAATGGAACCGATCAGGAGACGGGAAGATACGAGCTTTGGGCTCTTTCCCATAAGTACAATTAGGTAATCACAATTAGGTAATCAAGTGCACACACACACACACACACACACACACACACACACACACACACACACACACACACCTATGTGAGGCCAAAACTCGAATATGCAGCCCCCTTTTGGAATCCGCTTTTTCAAGTGCGGATTCCAAAAGGGGGCTGCATATTCGAGTTTTGGCCTCACATAGGTTACATAAATATTTCTGACAAGGAAATGTTCAGAAATATTTATGTAACCTATGTGAGGCCAAAACTCGAATATGCAGCCCCCTTTTGGAATCCGCACTTGAAAAAGCACATAGCTAAGCTTGAAAAAGTTCAAAGACATGCCACGAAACTGGTGCCAGAAATACGCAATCTCAGTTATGATGAGAGGCTGAGGGAATTAGACTTACCATCACTCGAAGCTAGAAGAGTAAGGGGGGATATGGTGACAGTCTTTAAATTCCTTCATGGTTATGATAGAGTGGATAGGGATCGATATTTCGATATGGCTGGCTCTAGAACTAGAGGTCATAGTTTGAAGCTTCGTAAGAAAACTTCTTTGCAGGATGTAAGGAAATACTTTTTCAGTGTAAGAGTAGTTGATAATTGGAATTCGCTAAGCGAGGAGGTAGTTAATGCTATCTCAATCCATAGTTTTAAGGACAGGTATGATAAGTATCACTAAGTCTAAAATGGAACCGATCAGGAGATGGGAAGATACGAGCTTTGGGCTCTTTCCCGTAAACACAATTAGGTAATCACACACACACACACACACACACACACACACACACACACACACACACACACACACACACACACACACACACTCTACCAATTATCAAAATTAATTCTTATTCCTGAAAATGTGACACACTTACATTTTTAATCTCGTTAACCGAAAATAATTATATCCTAAGTTGAATTGAAACACTTAATGTGACAGCATGTGATATACAATGAAGCTTAATATTGAAACTAAAGCATTCAGAATATAAAAACATTTGATACTGAAACAAATGATGTATAATAATGAGAGTTGTATGAATGAATAAAAAAAAAAAACACTAAAAAACTAAGCTTCATTAAATAAGGAAATATATAAAGGTGCGTCCACACCGGCAACAAAACATATCAACAACAAAACAGACAACATTGGACACAACAATGTTTGTGTTGCTACTGATACGATGGTGTCGATATGTTGGTATGGCGTTGTAAGTGATATGTGGGTACTACTGGTGTCTGTAGATGTCGACTGCGATGTTTAGGTCAACGTTTACATCTTGTTTCCGACTGCATGTTGTTGTTTACAACTTCTTTCCGACTGCATATTGGCAGTCGACATCTACAGACACCAATAGTACCAACATATCACTTACAGTGCCATACCAACATATCGACACCATCTTATCAGTAGCAACACAAACATTTGTGCGTCCAATGTTGTCAATTTTGTTGTTATGTTTTGTTGCCGGTGTAGAAGCACCTTAATAATATTAATATATACATTGAAGCATCCGGATTATGACAGAATTTAGTAATGAAGCCACTAAAGAATTTTAGAAAGTGGTGTTGATCGAAAATGAAACACATAAAGCATCAACAACCTTGAAAACATTTGATAAAACGAAGTTCGACCAAAAAACTTTAATCATTATTAATACGAATATCATTACATGCATGCCAAAGCTTATGAGAATTGTTAAGAAAACTATGATCAAATACTTCATCTGTAATCAATACGTATTTGACGTGACAGACATTTGAGAGATGGATTTCATAACCTGTAATAATGGGTATGTCAGAGGTAATTGGCAAGTATCCAATAGACTCAATTATTCAATATTGAACATTCGATACAAAGGTGAACTTTGAGGTGTGCATAACAAAGGTACTTAGGATATTAACTACAGAGTTTAGAGGAGGTCATTGTGTTGAATCAGGGAGGGTAAACTGATACTTATATAAATACATATACGTTCAATGGTCTTAATCCCTTGTGAGAGGTTGGTAGAGTCGAAGCACATGCATTCATCATAAATCAGCTCACCCCTATTACTCCTCTTAGTTCTCTGGAGGTAAAGGGTCGCCACATATTCTTTGCGCTACAATGCTTGGTTCTTTCAGAGGTTAAATGGGCCAGGATCTTCTGCTGTGAGCCCAGACAGTAATAGCTGGCTTATCACCACCTCTATTTCACTTCAAATTTCCAGATCTTCCCATTCCAGTTTACAACACTGAGCAGGTGCGGGAAATCCCTTTGGCCCGCGTCACCTAATCACTCTCTCTCTCTCTCTCTCTCTCTCTCTCTCTCTCTCTCTCTCTCTCTCTCTCTCTCTCTCTCTCTCTCTCTCTCTCTCTCTCTCTCTCTCTCTCTCTTTCTCATGCTCCACAGATACACTACGTTTACCCAATGTTCTTTTCACTCCATTCATTCATTTCATTCTGAGTCTTCCATTCGTTCCTACTGCACTGACTCCTGCTCTCAGTATTCTCTTTAGCCAGTTATTAATCATTCCTTTGTTCCATATGTCCAAACCATCTCAATATTCTCTGTGTGGGATCCACCCATCCTTTCCTTCTAATACTTGGAATATGAATACATTTTAGCTAATTTTTTGTGTATGGCCAGTTTTATCTGATGCTTTAGAATGGGGATTGCTATAGCGCGGTGATTTGAGTGCTCGACATGAGAAGTGATGAATCCGGATTCGAGAACACTGGGGGGCTTTAGGAAGGGCATCCATATTTCATACCCCATTTCCTACCTCTCTTTGTCCATCCCATTCGAATGGGGATTAAATGTGACACAAAAATCGACAAAGAAATACCACAACTTACTTTGTCTTAGACTGTT
>JAXCGZ010015266.1:40000-119226 GCA_037179515.1 Halocaridina rubra | reverse complement strand
GGTTTTACGTCACGGACTCCCTTTTCAACCAAGGGCTAGCACTAAGTATAAAATGGAACCGATCAGGAGACGGGAAGATACGAGCTTTGGGCTCTTTCCCGTAAACACAATTAGGTAATCACAATTAGGTAATCACTAGGAGGGGCACAGTACACAGTTATTAAAGTAATTAAACCAACAGACGTAGAAATAATGATGAGCCCTTAATAACAATAATAATAATAATAATAATCATAATAATAATAATAATAATAATAATAATAATAATAATAATAATAAAAATAATCTCCACAATCATCATCAAAGGAAAATTATTGTCGCCAATAATAATAATAATAATAATAATAAAACTAATAATAATAATAAGATCTAAGGAGAATTTTTGGAATAGACATCATAAGAGTAATGCAGAGGTATATTAAAACCCAGCAGAGAATTGGATATTCACTACAAATCTTTTATAATCCCTTCATGTCTGACACGTCATTACACTCTCCATCTCTGCTTCTCTTTACTTTATGTATTCTTCATGCCAAGGCCCAATAAAGGCTGTTTTATTATTTTTTGGCCCGTCCTGGTGTCACAATTATTTAAAAGAAAAATTTTTTTTTTTTTCTTTGCTCGCCAAAAAAATCCTCGATGCACTGAATTCGCGAAAGGTGAACTGCGATATAGCGAGGGTTCACTGTAATTAATTACGAGACATCTATGATACATACAGGGTATTCACAGGAAAAACAAATATTAGAGTTTGGAATGAAAGAGATCTTGAATTACAAATATTGGTGAATTTGCCTAAAAAAAAAAAAAAAAAAAAAAAAAAAAAAAATATATATATATATATATATATATATATATATATATATATATATATATATATATATATATATATATATATATATATATATATATATATATATATATATATATATATATATACACAGTGTTCTTTCCATTATTGTGATGGCTCGGTTCCGGGACCCAGCGCGAGACAGGAAAATCGCGAAGTAGGATCACCCTATACGTACATAGATATTTTAATTTAATTTTACGTTTACACTGTATAAACCCTCCCTGTACTGTTAACAAACCACCCTTTACTTCATAAATAACAGCATGCAACGTAAATTTATATGAAAGTGATAGATAAAATTATGGTAAATGAAGTGGTAATTACATGACATACTCATGTACATAGGTATTTTACAATTATTTTTATGTTTACGTACTGCATAAACCCTCCCTGCACTGTTATAAAAACACCCTTTACTTTATAAATAACAGCATGCAACGTAAATTTATATGAAAGTGATAGGAAAACTTACCATGAATGAGGTGATGATGACGTGACATACTCATATAGATAGGTATTTTACAATTATTTTCATGTTTACGTACTGTATAAACCTTCCCTGCACTGTTAAAAAAACACCCTTTACTTTATAAATAACAGCATGCAACGTAAATTTATATGAAAGTGATAGATAAAATTACGGTGAATGAAGTGGTAATTACATGACATACTCATGTACATAGGTATTTTACAATTATTTTTATGGCTACGTACTGTATAAACCCTCCCTGCACTGTTAAAAAATCACCCTTTACATTTTTTATGAATTAAATAATGAAATTCGTTTTTTTCAATAAAAAAATTTAAATACTGAAAATTTTTATTTTTTCAATATTTTAATACTTTTGCGTATACCCAAAAAATAAAATAATAATTTGCCAAAAAAAAAACCGTGGTACAGTAAAAACGCGATCCAGCAAGGGATCACTGGGTGTGTATATATATATATATATATATATATATATATATATATATATATATATATATATATATATATATATATATATATATATATATATATATATATATATATATATATATATATATATATATATATATATATATATATATATATATATATATATATATATATATATATATATATATATATATATACACTCGCCTCTTGGAACAACGCGAGGATAGGTTCTCAGAAGTGACGTGTAATGTAAAATTCGCGTAACGTAAACAGTCATTTACCATAAAAAACAATGATAACAGGCATATGTACGTTCCACAACCATCCATAAACACTATACCAAAGATATAAGATAAGAAAAATAAATTTTATAAGTACATAACAAAGCATAAACACCTGTAGTTATTTATATCAACATGCAAATAGTGTAAAGTATAAGATATACAGATTTACAAAAAAATACTGTACAGAAAAAAAATCAACGAACCCTGAGAACGAACCCTTATTTGCGAACGTAAACAAAGATGACGTTAACTGTAGGAGAAGGAGGAGACTGAAGCGGTAGGGGAGTGAGGAGAAGAGGAGGAGGAAGGGGGAGAGCAAACCACTGGTTGTTGTTGGCATTAATACTGGGTGAAGAGTGACTGAAGCACATGGCAGCATGGTAGGAAACTGCCTCAGAGGTGATTGGTTTGTTACTATAAACCATATTTTTAGTTTTTTTTTTGCTCACGCGTGTAGCTTGCGCATTTCGCACTCTTTTTATTATTTTTTTGAGGCATTATCCCAATTTCGCGTATTATAGCAACGCGTAAAAAGCGAGTTGTATATATATATATATATATATATATATATATATATATATATATATATATATATATATATATATATATATATATATATATATATATATATATATATATATATATATATATATATACACAGTGTTGCCTCACTTATCGCGGTAGTTCGGTTCCGGGACCCGGTGCGAACCAGGAAATCTGTGGTGTAGAGATCAGCCTATATGTACATAGATATTTTAATGTATTTTTACGTTTACACTGTATAAACCCTCCCTGTACTGTTAAAAAAACACCCTTTACATTATAAATAACAGCAAGCAACGTAATTTTTTTATGAAAGTGATAGGAAAACTTACCCTGAATGAGGTGATGATGACTTGACATTAATAGGTTCCATATTTTACAATAATTTTTACGTTTACGTAAAATAGCGGCTGACATCCACAAACTTTTTTCCTTCTTTCAACATATCTAAGAGTTTCACTTTATCTACAATGGTTAACATTTTCCTTTGCCGCTTAGGCTCACTACAAGAAGCCTTAGAAGATGAAGGATGCTTGGGAGGCACTGCAAAGGTTAAAATATGCGAGTAAAAAAATCACAAGCAAAACATATTAATAATAATAAGCACAACATGAATGGTGCACACGAGTGAGGCGAGACAATGGAAGATGGTGGAAGCCTTTGTCCGAAACGCTGATAGCGGTATCGTATTTTACATGTTGCAATACTGTTAGTATTTATGTTTTTTACTATTTTTTACTGTTATATTATTCTTAGGCTAAGAAATACGTTTTTTTTATCAATAAAATCATGAAACTACTGGAAATATAAATATATATGCTAGCTCGCGTAGCTTCGACCGCAATATATTGTACACTATCGAACACATGCAAAACGTGAGTTGGACTGAACGAGTCTTTGTCCAAAACGCTGATAGCGGTATCGTATTTTACATGTTGCAATACTGTTAGTATTTATGTTTTTTAATATATTTTACTGTTTTATTATTCTTAGGCTAATAAATACGTTTTTTTTATCAATAAAATCATGAAACTACTGGAAATATAAATATATATGCTAGCTCACGTAGCTGCGACCCCAATACATTGTACGCTATCGAACACTATTTCGTATGATGCAATACTGTGAGTTATACTGTACATACGTATATCATTCAGTTATTAGTACAATGTATATTAATATAAAATTCATCTACTTATTTGATAATTGTACAAAATCTATTGTATTTATTCACTGTAATTTGGACCAAATATTCCTTTTGTAAAGATTATACTGTACTTTTCAAAAGAGGTGGTCAATAAACGTATCTATCTATCTACATTTATGTTTTTTACTATTTTTTAGTTTTATTATTCTTAGGCTGGGAAATAATTTTTTTTTATCAATTAGATAATGAAATATGTTTTTTCAATAAAAAAAAATGAAAATACTGAGAATTTTTTTTTTTAATATTTTTGCATATACCCATGAAATAAAATAATAATTTATCCAAAAAAAAACCGCGATAGTGAGAAAGCGAACCAGGAAGCGCGAATAACTGGGGTAACACTGTATATATATATATATGTATATATATATATATATATATATATATATATATATATATATATATATATATATATATATATATATATATATATATATATATATATATATAGTGTTCCCCCCCTTATCGCGGTAGTTCGGTTCCGGGACATGGCGCGAACCAGGAAAACCGCGGAGTAGGATCAGCCTATATGTACATATATATTTTAATTTATTTTTACGTTTACACTGTATAAACCCTCCCTGTACTGTTAACATACCACCCTTTACTTCATAAATAACAGCATGCAACGTAAATTTAAAAGAATATGATAGATAAAATTACGGTGAATGAAGTGGTAATTACAAGACATACTCATGTATATAAGTATTTTACAATTATTTTCACGTTTACGTACTGTATAAACCCTCCCTGCACTGTTAAAAAAACACCCTTTACATTATAAATAACAGCATGCAACGTAAATTTACATGAAAGTGATAGATAAAATTACGGTGAATGAAGTGGTAATTACATGACATACTCATGTACATAGGTATTTTACAATTATTTTTACGTTTCCATACTGTATAAACCCTCCCTGCACTGTATATACAGTACAGTATATATATATATATATATATATCAATATCAACACTCTACGGTGTTTGATATCCACGTTTCACTATCTCGTCCAGAAAACCCAAGCGCATTAACACTGAGAAATACTCCATGAAGATTGTTTAGTCTGTTGTAGCAGAGACATAGACTTTCCACCTGTAACTAAAGTTTCTATGCATTCCATGAAGTTCGATCTCGCAATCTTACTCCTTATAAGATGACTAGCATTGAAAGACCTTGTACATTCAGATATTCACCAAAAATCCAAGCCCGGAAAGGTGATTATCTCAAAATATCTCGGATAAATTACAATGAAAACAATAAGGTAAGAATACCATAATTAAACTTACAGCAGGTCATTAATCTTTAAAATATCCATAAAATTTACCAATATTTTGTACATTTAAGTCAAGATATAGAGACAAAGAAATAATTATTTTTATGTTTACGTACTGTATAAACCCTCCCTGCACTGTTAAAAAAACACCCTTTACATTATAAATAACAGCAAACAACGTAAATTTACATGAAAGTGATAGATAAAATTATGGTGAATGAAGTGGTAATTACATGACATACTCACGTACATAGGTATTTTACAATTATTTTTACGTTTACGTACTGTATAAACCCTCCCTGCACTGTTCAAAAAACACCCTTTACATTATAAATAACAGCAAGCAAAGTAAATTTACATGAAAGTGGCAGATAAACTTACGGTGAATGACGTGGTAATTACATGACATACTCATGTACAAAGGTATTTTATAAATATTTTTACGTTTACACTGTATAAACCCTCCCTGTACTATTAACAAACCACCCTTTACTTCATAAATAACAGCATTCAACGTAAATTTATATGAGTGATAGATAAAATTACGGTGAAGGAAGTGGTAATTACATGACATACTGATGTATATAGGTATTTTACAATTATTTTTACGTTTACGTACTGTATAAACCTTCCCTGCAATGTTAAAAAAACACCCTTTACATTATAAATAACAGCAAGCAACGTAAATTTACATTTTCAATAAAAAAATGAAAATACTGAAAATGTTTAGTTTTTCAATATTTTAATATTTTTGCGTATACCCATAAAATAAAATAATAATTTATCAAAAAAAAAACAGAGATACAGTGAGAAAGCGAACCAAGAAACGCGAATAATTGGGGGAACACTGTATATATATATATATATATATATATAATATATATATATATATATATATATATAATATATATATATATATATATATATATATATATATATATATATATATATATATATATATACAGTGTTCCCCAGGTTATTCGCGTTTCTTGGTTTGCGTTCTCACTGTATCGCGTTTTTTTTTTTTTATAAATTATTATTTTATTTTATGGGTATATGCAAAAATATTAAAATATTAAAAAAAAAAATTCTCTGTATTTTCTTTTTTTATTGAAAAAACATTTCATTATCTAATTGATAAAAAAAAAAATTTCCCAGCCTACGAATAATAAAACAGTAAAAAACATAAATTTAGATAGATAGATAGATAGATACGTTTATTGACCACCTCTTTTGAAAAGCATAATCTTTACAGAAGGAATATTTGGTCCAAATTACAATGAATAAATACAATAGATTTTGTACAATTATCAAATAAGTAAATGAATTTTAAATTACTATACATTGTACTAATAACTGAATGATATACGTACGTACAGTATAACTCACAGTATTGCACCATGCGAAATAGTGTTCGATAGCGCACAATGTATTGGGGTCGCAGCTACGTGAGCTAGCATATATATTTATATTTCTAGTAGTTTCATGATTTTATTGATAAGAAAATTTATTTCTTAGCCTAAGAATAATAAAACAGTAAAAAATAGTAAACAGCATTGCACCATGTAAAATACGATACCGGTATCAGTGTTTCGGAAAACGCAAAGGCTCTCATCTACGTGACCTAGTGAATATTAAAATTTTCATTATTTTATTGATAAAACAAGTATTTCCTAGCCTAAAAATAATAAAACAGTAAAAAATAGTAAAAAACATAAATTTAGATATACGTACGTACAGTATAACTCACAGTATTGCATCATGCGATATATGCAGTGTCCGATAGCTACGTGAGCTAGCATATACACCTAGTTCTCAAAATAACGCCTAGATAGGTTCTTAGAAGTGTCGGGTAAATGGAAAATCGCGTGAAAAAAAAGAGTTATTTTCCATAGGAAACAATGATAAAGGGCATAGATACGTTCCAAACCTTACATAGACACACTATGATAAAGATATAAGATAAGTAAGAAACATATTTTATTACTACATAGCAAAGCAGAAAGCCCTGTATCTATTTTTAAGAGTATATAAAAGATATTCATATTCACTTTACAGCTAGAAATTAACATACATTACTATATTTTACTCTATTATGCAATGGGCAACAGTTATACAGTACACTGGGACATGCATGGTGGCAGTGAGCAAGTAACTTATGGGGTAGAAGAGGAGGAGGAGGCAGGAGAACGAACCTCTATCTGCAAATGTATACAAAGATAAAATAAGAATTATAAATAACCAAAGCAAGACTAAAAAACGAAAAAAAAAAATTAATTATGCATTGCCTAAATCTACCATATGACAGATTAAAAAAACTTAATCTACATTCTTTAGAGAGGCACAGAGTTAGGGGGGATATGATTGAGGCGTATAATGGTTTAAAGGGATTAACAAGGGTGATATTAATAATGTATTAAACATTCATAATCAAACCAGAACTCATAATGGGTAATGGATTTAATCTTGATAAATATAGGTTCAGAAGGGAAATTGGTGAAAATTGGCTTGGTAATACCGTAGAGTATTCCTAGTAGGATAATAAATGCCAATACCTTAGACACCTTCAAATGTAGATTAGATAGACATATGACAGAGGTAGGGTGGGTGTATATATAATGTATAATGATGATGATCATTTCTTATCGAAATCCTCTTTGTACTGGTGGAAAAAGCCTCTGCGGGCCCTTATTTACTATATTTTTTTTTTTGTTTTTAATATAGTAAATAAGCGCCGAGCAAGCTTCTTCCACCAGTACAAAGAGGATTACGATAAGAAAAGATCATCATTATACATTATATATACACCCACCCTATTGGGTAGAATAGAATGTTGAGAGAGAGAGAGAGAGAGAGAGAGAGAGAGAGAGGAGAGAGAGAGAGAGAGAGAGAGAGAGAGAGAGAGAGAGAGAGAGAGAGAGAGAGAGAGAGAGAGAGAGAGAGAGAGAGAGAGAGAGAGAGAGAGAGAGAGAGAGAGAGAGAGAGAGAGAGAGAGAGAGAGAGAGAGAGAGAGAGAGAGAGAGAGAGAGAGAGAGAGAGAGAGAGGGAGAGAGAGAGAGAGAGAGAGAGAGAGAGAGAGAGAGAGAATTTAATTAACTCTTGTTCATTCAACCAAAACTACATTATTTATTGTAAAAATAATGGTTTAATTACAAATTCGTAAAAATAATGATATTAATAATAATAATAATAATAATAATAATAATAATCTCCACAATCATCATCAAAGGAAAATTATTGTTAATAATAATAATAATAATAATAATACTAATACTAATAATAATAATAAGATCTAAGGAGAATTTTTGGAATAGACATCATGAGAGTAATGCAGAGGTATATTAAAACCCAGCAGAGAGCTGGATATTCATTACACATCTTTTATAATCCCTTCACATCTGACAGGTCATTACACTCTCCATCTGTTTCTCTTTACAGCCTGATAAAGGCTGTTTTATTTTATCATTTTTTGGTCCATCCTGGTGTAAAAAAAAAATAAATAAAAATAAAATAAAAAAATGGGAGGGGGCGTTATTCGCGAAATTCGAGTTTTTTACTATTATTTTTGGGGGGCATTGTTTCAATTTCGCGGATAAAAAATTCGCTTATAAAAGGAACAAGGTGTACATAAGTTTAGATATACGTACGTACGTACAGTATAACTCACAGTATTGCATCATGCGAAATAGTGTCCGATAGCTACGTGAGCTAGCATATATATTTATATTTCCAGTAGTTTCATGATTTTACTGATAAAAAAAACATATTTCTTAGCCTAAAAATAATAAAACAGTAAAAAATAGTAAACAGTATTGCACCACGTAAAATACGATACCGGTATCCGTGCTTCGGAAAACGCAAAGGCTCTTACCTACGTGACATAGTGAATATTAAAATTTTCATTATTTAATTGATAAAACAAGTATTTTCTAGCCTAAGAATAATAAAACAGTAATAAATAGTAAAAAACATAAATATAGATATACGTACGTACAGTGTTAACCCCACAGTATTGCATCATGCGATATATGTAGTGTCCGATAGCTACGTGAGCTAGCATATATATTTATATTTCCAGTAGCTCTCACCTACGTGAGATAGTTCATGTTTTTTTAACAGTGCAGGGAGGGTTTATACAGTATGTAAACTTAAAAATAATTGTAAATGAGTATGTCATGTAATTACCACTTCATTCACCGTAATTTTATCTATCACTTTCATATAAATTTACGTTGCATGCTGTTATTTATGAAGTAAAGGGTGGTTTGTTAATAGCACAGGGAGGGTTTATACAGTGTAAACGTAAATATAAATTAAAATATCTATGTACATATAGACTGATCCTACTCCGCGGTTTTCCTGGTTCGCGCCGGCTCCCGTAACCGAACTACCACGATAAGGGGGTTAACACTGTATATATATATATATATATATATATATATATATATATATATATATATATATATATATATATATATATATACAGTAACCCACTGTTTATCGCGGGGGTTCGGTTCTGGGACCGGCCACGATAGGTGAATTTCCGCGAAGTAGGAACAGCTTAAAAAAAAAATAATAAAAAATAAATAAATAAATCAAGATGATTGTGACACCAGGACAGGCCAAAAAATGATAAAATATAACAGCCTTTATCAGGCTGTAAAGAGAGACAGAGATGGAGAGTGTAATGACCTGTCAAATGTGAAGGGATTATACAAGATGTGTAATGAATATCCAATTCTCTGCTGGGTTTTAATATACCTCTGCATTACTTTCATGATGTCTATTCCAAAAATTCTCCTTAGATATTATTATTATTATTATTATCATTGGCGACAATAATTTTCCTTTGATGATGATTGTGGAGATTATTGTTATTATTATCATTATTATCATCATTATTATTATTAAGGGCTCATCATTGCTTGTACGAACATGGTAATGGGGAATTGCTGTTGCTGTTTCTTCTTTTGTTGGAAGATGATCTTGTAAGGAGTCATTGCATTGTCGAGAAGATTGCAGAAGGTCAATGAACGAACCATATTATAGTCATGCTCCTGCGACAGTTGTTGGACTGCTTTCACATGTTCATACATGGCTGCCTGACAGACGTTCGAGTGTAAGGCCAGGTTCTTCGACTTCTTCGTGCGTTTCCTCTGGTTGTTCTCCTTCCTCTTCTTCGCTTGCTGATTTTGTAATTTCCTCCAAGTCTTCATCAATCAAAGGCTGCGAGTGGTAGTTGATCAGTTCATTCACATCTTCGTGAGTCATATCTTTAAAGCCTTCTCCTCCTAGAAATGCAGCCAACTTCACAGCTTTCGCAACTGCCGAGTTATGCACTTTGTCAGGAGCGAATCCCTTGTAGTCATAGATGACTTTGGGCCACAATTTCTTCCATCTGGCATTGATTGTGGCCAGCTTTATCTCTGATTGCATTCTGAATAATTTGAAGGCATGTAGCAATCGTGTAGTTATGCCAGTACGTCTTCAGTGCGAATTCTTTGTCCGCATCCATGGAGCCAACCAGTTTCACATGTAGAGGGCCTTAAACGCACGAATAACGCCTTGATCCATAGGCTGAATCAGTGATGTCGTATTCGGTGGCAGGAACTCTACTTGAACACCGTCATACTGGAGATCAGTTGAGTGGCCACTAGCATTATACATCAAAAGAAGGACTTTAAATTCAAGGCCCTTCTCCGCAAGATAAACTTTGACCTGAGGGATAAAGTATTGGTGAAAGCAGTCTGCTGTGAGGCTTTTTGTGATCCAGGCCTTAGGGTTATGCATCCAATACACTGGCAGTAGATTCTTGTTTTTGTTCTTTAAAGCCCTAGGGTTCTTAGACTTGTAGATAAGCCTGGGCTTTAACATGAAGCCCACAGCATTTCTGCACATGACAAGGGTAACGCGGTCTTTGTGCACTTTAAATCCCGGGGCTTTAGCTTCTTCCTTGAAGAGAAAAGTGCGAGACGGCATTCTCTTCCAAAATAACCCAGTCTCATCCATGTTAAAGACTTGCTCAGGAGCATATTCGCCTTCCTTGATAATTTTCTTGAAGTCGTTCTTTACATATTATTCAGCTGCAGCTGTATCTGCAGAGGCAGCTTTGCCATGTACCGAAACGCTCTTTAAGGTATAGCATTTATGAAATTTGGCGAACCATTCCTTGCTTGCAATGAACGATCGTGTCCTCGGTGGAGTATCGCTGGAGGGTCCTGGTTGTGGGTCGTCGATATCTTCTTCTCTCTCCTCCTCCTCATGATCACCAATGTCGTCATCGGGTTCGTTTGCAGCAAATATCTCGTACAGATGCTTTGCCTTTGTTTGAATGATGTTGGTGTCTAAGCTGATCTTCTTCCTGCAATCAGCAATCCACAGGGCCAAAGCAGATTCCATCAGCACTGTTATCTGACTGCGGGGTGTTACGACCCTCTTCGCTGTTTTAATAAAAGAAATAGTCGCTGTTTTCCTGATATCAGCCTCATCCTTTTTGATGTATCGAACAGTAGATTAGCTGAGGCTAAAATGGCGGCCGACATCCCCGAACCTTCTTCCTGCCTCCAGCATATCTAACAGTTTTACCTTATCTGCTATGGTCAACATCTTCCTTTGCCACTTAGGCTTATTACGAATGATAGATAGATAACTTTATTGTCAAACTGCAGTACAATAAGTATACAAAATGAAATTCTTTGTGGCACTGAGCCCCCTACTACAATCAAGATAAAAATAATATAAAATGGTATAAAAACATGGCCCATACAAACTTAAAGCCTATATACATGTACACAATATAAAATGGTATAAAAACATGGCCTATACAAACGTAAAGGCTATATATATGTACATACATATACGCATTTACATATATATGTCCACATACTTACCCAATTACACACACACCAATATACAAACATGCACACCCATACACATACACATACATACACCCATAATGCTACCTTAAGATATCCATCACTTTAAAAACCGATCCATCACAGTGATATAATGGCTTATCTCATGTGTACCACTTTTAAATTGTTAAAAAGTAAAATACTCTTTGGAATGAAGGATTTTTTATATATATTTGTACGTTGCGCTGGCAATGCAAGCCTTCTTCCAGACCTTAAGAAAGTGTAACAGTTGTGCAGTGGATGAGTTCGATCCTGCATGAATTTTTCTACTTGTTTTATTACTCCTTCCCGATACAGAGTGTCTAGTGGTTCAGTAACTGCCCCTAATTTCCGGCTCTTTTTAACAATTATTAAAAGCCTATTTTTGTCTTTACACATCAATTTTCCATACCAGGTGGTTAATGAGAAATTGATTACAGATTCAATAGTGGATTTATAGAACAAGCTAATTATCTTCTTACTTATGTGTACATTATTTAGCATGCACATAAAATGAAACCGTTGGTTAAATTTTTTTTAACACCGAGTCAGTATTTTCCTCTCCTTTTAGTTGATTATCCATCACATATCCTAGGTACTTATAATTACTAACTCTCTCAACACATTCTGATTTATTACAAATTGGTCTGGTATTACTTGTTTTTTGTTCTGAAATCAATTAACATTTCCTTTGTCTTCTTTACAATTGCTTCCAAAAAATTAATCTTACACCAATCAACAAAATAATTAACCTGTGTAATATAGTCCTCACAATCATCATTCAAAACTTTCCCCATTAATAACTGTATCATCAGCATACTTAATTATGGAACAGTTTCCAAACAAGATTCTACAGTCGTCTGTTTAAAGGATGAACAATACTGGAGATATGACGCAACCTTGGGGTGCACCTGTGTTGGTGATAATTGTATTAGACTTAACATCATTTATCTTGGTCTGTGGCCTCTGGGTTAAGAAACTGAAAATCCACTTCAAGAGGTAGCAGTTTACATCCATTCTCATCAATCTATTCATTAACACGTGGGGTTGGATTGTATTGAATGCAGAACTGAAATCATTGAACAATAATCTAATTTGTGTGTCCTGTTTATCTACGTGTTCGCTAATATGATTTAGTAGGGTTAGACTTGCATCCTGAACACTCCTATTTGTACGGTAAGCAAATTGAAAAGGGTCAATAATGTTATTAGTGCTTTCACATAAGCAAGTTTTCAGTATGTCCTCTAAACATTTCATGATATTTGATAGCGCTACAGGCCTGAAATCATTGAACACTTTAGGAAAACTAATCTGGGCGATGGGTATAATTTCTGACACTTTCCAGTCATCTGGGACAATTCCTTGGTTTATAGAAGCCTGGAAAAGTAGTTGCAACACCAGTGCCAGTTGATCCGCACAGTACTTGAGTGCCTTGGCTGGCACTCCGTCAGGACCCGTGGCCTTACCAACCCTGACACGCTTCAGGGAACGTACTACTTGTTCATGCGATATTATTACCCTTTCATCTGTTCTCGATCGAATGGCTGACATCTCATTGTTCCGTTCCTCATGAAAGGCATGTCTTTCAAAACTAGCGAAAAATGAATTTATATCATTTACATACGCTACACTAGAAGTGACCAGTCAGTACACTCGAAGCAGGCTGGCAGTTTCTTGATATTTTGCTCATCCCATTTTCTGATTTCTACCAGTTTACATTTCTCTCTTTCCAGCACTTGTTTATAAATTGGTACGCAAAACAGCATGTTATGATCTCCGTTTCCCAAACATGGCCTTTTCAAAACACGATAGCTATCTTTAACGTTGCAATACATCTTATCAAGGGTAGTATTGTCCCTACAAGGACAATTTACAGTTTGATCATATGTTGGGACCTTTTCTTCAAAGTTACAATGATTAAAATCCCCCAGAATTATTCTAACACAGAAGCCTTAGAAGATGAAGGACGCTTGGAAGGCATTGCACAGGTTGAGAAATGCGAGTAAAAAAAATCACAAGCACAACTTATTAAGAAGCACAACGCGAACGGTGCACACGTGAGTTTGATTGAACGGGTGAGGCGAGACAATGGAAGCGCCAGGAGAATGAAGCTTCAATCAAAAAGCCAATCAGACTCCATGATACAGAACATACTGAAAAACAATTCTGTGATTCGTTGTCTCACACCCTTTCAGCAAATAGCATCCCATGTAATATCTCACGTAGGTGCGACCCTTTGCGTTTTCAAAGATGCCAATACAGTGTATGCTATCATACAGTATTTTACATGGAGCAATACTGTGATATACATGTTTAAATTTAATTTTGTTACTATTTTTTACTGTTTTATTATTCTTAGGCTAAGAAACACTTTTTTGTTATGAATAAAATAATGAAAATATTGGAAATTTTAATATGTACTAGCTCACATAGGTGCGACCCTTTTTGTTTTCCGAAAAGCTGATACCGGTATCGTATTTTACATGGTGCAATACTGTGAGTTACATGTTTAAATTTGTTTCTTACGATTTTTTACTGTTTTATTATTCTTAGGCTAGGAAATACATGTTTTTATCAATAAAATAATCAAAATACTGGAAATTTTTAAATGTGCTAGCTCATGTGGGTGCGACCCTTTGCATTTTCAGAAACGCCAATTCCGGTACCGTACTTTCCATGGTGCAAAATTACATGATTAAGTTTGTTTTATTACTCTTTCTTACTGTTTTATTATTCTTAGGCAGGGAAATACATTTCTTTATAAATAAAATAATTAAAAAAGATTTTTTTTTCAATAAAATAATTAAAATAAGGAAAATTTAAATTTTTTAATAAATTAATATTCTCACATATACCAAGAAAAAAAAACTCGCCAAGAAAACCGTGATGCACTGAATTCGCGATAGGTGAACTGCGATATAGCGAGGGAACACTGTATATATACAGTAATCCCTCTCTATATCGTAATTAACCTACCGCGAATTCAGTGTATCGCGGATTTCTTTTGAGAAAAAATAAAAAAATAAATAAAAATAAAAATAAAATCATTTATTGTGACACCAGGACGGGCCAAAAAGTAATAAAATAAAAATGCCTTTATCGGGCCTGGGAACGAAGAATACATAAAGTAAAGAGAAAAAGAGATGGAGAGTGTAATGACATGTCAGTTTTGAAGGGATTATAAAAGATGTGTAATGAATATCCAAGAATGCTCAGCGTAGCTGGTGCCATGAGCTATCTTAAAAATGCATCCTCCTTCGCAACTTCCGAAGGCAATCTATATAATTTTCTTTAGGACAAGTTGCTGCTGCTCACACATAAACTAAACTTAATGATTTAAAGCAATTTCCCTAAACACTGACCTCTCTATATGTAAATTGATATTGCCTTTTCTGTTCTCTAAGTTAAGAACTAATCATACTCATTATAAGGAAAACAAATATGGTGATGATGCCGATAATAACGATAAAGTATCGAGCGTTATTATTACTACTTTATTTTTAATATTATTCTTAATATTTTTATTACAGCATTATTATTTTCTAGGAAAGCTACATTTAATTTAACTGTATGTATTACCCTCTTACTTATTAGTTCAATTACATATTTACTTATAAGTCACATTTAATCTTAGAAGAATAACTATTGTACAAAAATGGAAATAAAGGTTTGTTTGTTTGTTTGCCTCCGTATCAGCTGATGCACCCTCGCATGCTATTTCCCTGATGATATTATATCGAAAGTTTGTTTGCTGTTTGTTCTAAATGCTTTTTTTCAATTTTCTTCATATTTGATTGCATTAAGCGGTAGAAGAGGAGGAGGATGCGGGAGAACAAACCTCTAACCAAAACGTTTTGCCGCTCACCCTATTTGGGGTTTATCTACTTTTCAAGATAATAGTATTTATACTCCTTGGTTCTAATCATTATTCTATCTTCTTTACATATCGACCATGCTGCACGAACTCTTAAGGTAAACAAAGTCGGCTGAGAGAAAAAGAAAACTATACAATTCGTTACAAAGAACACGTATATCATACATGGGAAACTTAAATGAAATATATATATATATATATATATATATATATATATATATATATATATATATATATATATATATATATATATATATATATATATATATATATATATATATATATATATATATTCTAAATGAAATATATATATTTATTCTCTACACGCTATTTCCCTGACGATATTATATCAAAAGTTTGTTTACTATTTGTTCTTAATGCTTTTTTAAAATTCTCTTCATAACATTCTATCGCATTACGCGGTAGAAGAGGAGGAGGATGCAGGAGACTGAACCTCTATCTGCAAACGTTTTGGTGCTTCCGTATCAGCTGATACACCCTCACACGCTATATCCCTGATGACGATATTATATCGAAAGTTTGCTTGCTGTGTGTTCTTAATGCTTTTTTTCAATTCTCTTCATAATATTTGATCGCATTAAGCGGTAGAAGAGGAGGAGGATGCGTTAGAACGAACTTCTATCTGCAAACGTTTTGGCTCTTCCGCACACTATTTCTCTGATGATATTATATCGCAAGTTTGTTTTCTTGTTTTTAATGCTTTTTTCAATTCTTTTCATAATATTCGATCGCATTAAGTGGTAGAAGAGGAGGATGCAGGAGAACGAACCTCTCTGCAAACGTTTTGGCGCTTCCGTATCAGCTGATATACCCTCGCACGCTATTCCCCTGATGATATTATATCGATAGTTTCTTTGCTGTTTGTTCTTAATACTTTTTTTCAATTCTCTTCATAATATTCGATCGCATTAAGTGGTAGAAGAGGAGGAGGATGCGGGAAAACAAATCTCTATCTGCAAACGTTTTGGCGCTTCCATATCAGCTGATACACCCTCGCACACTATTTCCCTGATAATATTATATCGCAACTTTTATTTGCTGTTTGATTTCAATGCTCTTTTTCAATGCTCTTCATAATATTCGATCACATTAAGCAGTAGAAGAGTAGGAGGATGCAGGAGAACGTACCTCTAACCAAAACGTTTTGCCGCTTCCGTAACAGCTGATGATTAATCAGGCACAATATCTTACTCATAAAATATTTATTTATTCACACTATTTAGGGTTTATCTAATTTTCAAGAATATAGTATTAATAATATTGCTTGGTTCTAAACATTATTCTATCTATCGACCATGCTGCATGAAATCTTATCGTAAATAAAGTCAGCTGAGAGAAAAAGAAAATGTATACAATTCGTTACACAGAAAACGTATATCGTACTGTACATGGAAACTTAAATGAAATATATATATTCTCTACACGCTATATCTCTGACGATATTATATCGAGACTTCGTTTGCTGTTTGTTCTTAATGCTTTTTTTCAATCTTCATAATATCACGTTCATATAAAGGGTGGTTTGTTAACAGTGCTGGGAGGGTTTAAACAATAAAGGTAAAAATAAATGTAAAAGACCTATAATAATTATGCTGCTCCTACTTCGTGATTTTTCAGCTATTGCGGCGGGTCCCGGAACCAAACCCCCACGATTAATGAGGGAGCACAGGGTGTATATATATATATATATATATATATATATATATATTTATATATATATATATATATATATATATATATATATATATATAGTAGTCACCGTGGCTCAATCCGTAGCATCCGCAACTCTGAGGCGTTAGGTCAAGGGTTCGCGCCCCGTCACGGTCTGAGGCTAGCAAGGGCATGCAATCAGCATAAGGATTACATCTGCCAAAACAAGTCCTTCGCAAGAAGGCAACCGTCCTAGCCCTTGGTAGAAAAGGGAGTCTGTGACGTAAAACCGGAACAAACAAACATATATACATACATATATATATATACATATACAGTGTTACCCAGGTTATTCGCGTTTCTTGGTTCACGTTCTCACTCTATCGCGTTTTTTTTTTGGATAAATTATTATTTTATTTTATGGGTATAAGCAAAAATATTAAAATATTGAAAAAAAAAAATTTCAGTATTTTCATTTTTTTATTGGAAATGTAAATTTACGTTGCTTGCTGTTATTTATAATGTAAAGGGTGTTTCTTTAACAGTGCAGGGAGGGTTTATACAGTTTGTAAACGAAAAAATAATTGTAAATGAGTATGTGTGTCACGTCATCATCACCTCATTCATCGTAAATTTACCTATCACTTTCATAAAAATTTACGTTGCATGCTGTTATTTATAATGTAAAGGGTGTTTTTTTAACAGTGCAGGGAGGGTTTATACAGTACGTAAACGTAAAAATAATTGTAAAATACCTATGTATGTCACGTCATCATCACCTCATTCACCGTAATTTTATCTATCACTTTCATAAAAATTTACGTTGCTCGCTGTTATTTATAATGTAAAGGGTGTTTTTTTAACAGTGCAGGGAGGGTTTATACAGTACGTAAACGAAAAAATAATTGTAAATGAGTATGCATGTCACGTCATCATCACCTCATTCACCGTAATTTTATCTATCACTTTCATAAAAATTTACGTTGCTTGCTGTTATTTATAATGTAAAGGGTGTTTTTTTTAACAGTTCAGGGAGGGTTTATACAGTACGTAAACGAAAAAATAATTGTAAATGAGTATGAATGTCACGTCATCATCACCTCATTCACCGTAATTTTATCTATCACTTTCATAAAAATTTACGTTGCTTGCTGTTATTTATAATGTAAAGGGTGTTTTTTTAACAGTGCAGGGAGGGTTTATACAGTATGTAAACGAAAAAATAATTGTAATTGAGTATGTATGTCATGTCATCATCATCACATTCACGGTAAGTTTTCCTATCACTTTCATAAACATTTACGTTGATTGCTGTTATTTATAATGTAAAGGGTGTTTTTTTAACAGTTCAGGGAGGGTTTATACAGTACGTAAATGAAAAAATAATTGTAAATGAGTATGTCACGTCATCATCACCTCATTCACCATAATTTAATCTATCACTTTCATAAAAATTTACGTTGCTTGCTCCTATTTATAATGTAAAGGGTGTTTTTTTAACAGTGCAGGGAGGGTTTATACAGTACGTAAACGAAAAAATAATTGTAAATGAGTATGTATGTCACGTCATCATCACATTCACGGTAAGTTTTCCTATCACTTTCATAAATATTTACGTTGATTGCTGTTATTTATAATGTAAAGGGTGTTTCTTTAACAGGGCAGGGAGGGTTTATACAGTTTGTAAACGAAAAAATAATTGTAAATGAGTATGTGTGTCACGTCATCATCACCTCATTCATCGTAATTTTACCTATCACTTTCATAAAAATTTACGTTGCATGCTGTTATTTATAATGTAAATGGTGTTTTTTTAACAGTGCAGGGAGGGTTTATACAGTACGTAAACGTAAAAATAATTGTAAAATACCTATGTATGTCACGTCATCATCACCTCATTCACCGTAATTTTATCTATCACTTTCATAAAAATTTACGTTGCTTGCTATTATTTATAATGTAAAGGGTGTTTTTTTAACAGTGCGGGGAGGGTTTATACAGTACGTAAACGAAAAAATAATTGTAAATGAGTATGCATGTCACGTCATCATCACCTCATTCACCGTAATTTTATCTATCACTTTCATAAAAATTTACGTTGCTTGCTGTTATTTATAATGTAAAGGGAGTTTTTTTAACAGTTCAGGGAGGGTTTATACAGTACGTAAACGAAAAAATAATTGTAAATGAGTATGAATGTCACGTCATCATCGCCTCATTCACCGTAATTTTATCTATCACTTTCATAAAAATTTACGTTGCTTGCTGTTATTTATAATGTAAAGGGTGTTTTTTTAACAGTGCAGGGAGGCTTTATACAGTACGTAAACGAAAAAATAATTGTAATTGAGTATGTATGTCATGTCATCATCATCACATTCACGGTAAAATTTCCTATCACTTTCATAAAAATTTACGTTGATTGCTGTTATTTATAATGTAAAGGTTGTTTTTTTAACAGTTCAGGGAGGGTTTATACAGTACGTAAACGAAAAATTAATTGTAAATGAGTATGTTACGTCATCATCACCTCATTCACCATAATTTTATCTATCACTTTCATAAAAATTTACGTTGCTTGCTCCTATTTATAATGTAAAGGGTGTTTTTTTAACAGTGCAGGGAGGGTTTATACAGTACGTAAACGAAAAAATAATTGTAAATGAGTATGTATGTCACGTCATCATCACATTCACGGTAAGTTTTCCTATCACTTTCATAAATATTTACGTTGCTTGCTGTTATTTATAATGTTAAGGGTTTTTTTTTAACAGTGCAGGGAGGGTTTATACAGTACGTAAACGAAACAATAATTGTAAATGAGTATGTATGTCACGTCATCATCACATTCACGGTAAGATTTCCTATCACTTTCATATAAATTTACGCTTGCATGCTGTTATCTATGAAGTAAAGGGTGGTATGTTAACAGTACAGGGACAGTTTATACAGTGTAAATGCAAAAATATATTAAAATATCTATGTACATATAGGCTGATCCTACTTCGCGGATTTCCTGGTTCGCGCCGGGACCCGGAACCGAACTATCGCGATAAGTGAGGCAACACTGTATATATATATATATATATATATATATATATATATATATATATATATATATATATATATATATATATATATATATATATATATATATATATACAGTGTTCCCCCGGTTATTCGCGTTCTCACTGCATTGCGTTTTTTTTTTTTATAAATTATTATTTTATTTTAGGGGTATTCACAAAAATATTAAAATATTGAAAAAAAAAAAATTCAGTATTTTCATTTTTTTATTGAAAAAAAAAATTCATTATTTAATTGATAAAAAAAAATTATTTCCTAGCCTACGAATAATAAAACAGTAAAAAATAGTAAAAAACATAAATTTAAATATACGTACGTACAGTATAACTCACAGTATTGCATCATGCGAAATAGTGTCCGATAGCATACAATGTATTGGAGTCACAGCTACGTGAGCTAGCATATATATTTATATTTCCAGTAGTTTCATGATTTTATTGATAAAAAAATTTATTTCTTAGCCTAAGAATAATAAAATAGTAAACAGTATTGCACCACGTAAAATATGATACCGGTATCAGTGTTTCGGAAAATGCAAAGGCTCTCACCTACGTGACCTAGTGAATATTAAAATTTTCATTATTTTATTGATAAAACAAGTATTTCCTAGCCTAAGAATAATAAAACAGTAAAAAATAATAAAAAACATAAAGTACTAACAGTATTGCACCATGTAAAATACGATACCGCTATCAACGTTTCAGAAAACGAAAAGGCTCTCACCTACGTGAGATAGTTCATGGCTGAAAGGTCGGGAGATGACGAATCACAGAATTGTTTTTCAATATGTTCTGTATCATGGGGTCTGATTGGCTTTTTCATTGCAGTTTGCTTTTCCCTCCAATTTCCAATGTGCCGCCTCACTCGCTCAGTCTTACTCACGTGTGCGCCGTTCTCGTTGGGCTTATTAATAGGTTTTGCTTTTGATTAAGTTTTCACGCGTAATTTAACTCTTGCAATGCCTCACAAACGTCCTTCACCTTCTAAGGCTCCTGGAAGTCAGCCTAAGCGGCAAAGGAAAATGTTAACCATTGTAGAAAAAGTGAAACTCTTAGATATGTTGAAAGAAGGAAAAAGGTTTGTGGATGTCGGCAGCTATTTTGGCCTAAATGAATCTACTGTGCGCTACATCAAAAAGGACGACGCAAAAATCAGGAAAACAGCGAGCATTTCTTTTGACCGTGGAGAGGAGGAGAGAGAAGATATCGACGACCCACAACCAGGGCCCTCCAGCAATTCTCCATCGAGGATACAACCGTTCGTTGCTAGCAATGGATGGCTCTTCAAATTTCAAAAATGCTATGGCCTATAAAGCGTTTCAGTTTATGGTGAGGCTGCCTCTGCAGATGCAGCTGCCGCAAAAAATTACGTCAAGAATGACTTCAAGAAAATTATCGCCAAAGGGGAATATGTTCATGAGCAAGTCTTCAACATAGATGAGACTGGCTTATTTTGGAAGAGAATGCCATCTCGCACTTTTCTCTTCAAGGAAGAAGCTAAAGCCCCGGGATGTAAAGCGCACAATGATCGCGTTACCCTCATCATGTGCGGGAATGCTGCGGGCTTCATGTTAGAGCCTGGGCTTATCTACAAGTCAAAGAACCCTAGGGCTTTGAAGAACAAGAATAAGAATTTGCTGCCAGTGTATTGGATGCATAACCCTAAGGCATGGATCACGAAAAGCCTCTCATCGGACTGGTTTCACCAATGCTTTATCCCTCAGGTAAAACTTTATCTTATGGAAAAAGGCCTTGAATTTAAAGTCCTTCTTTTGATGGATAATGCTGGTGGCCACGCAACCAATCTCCAATATGACGGTGTTCAAGTAGAGTTCCTGCCACAGACTACGACGTCACTGATTCAGCTTATGGATCAAGGCGTTATTCGTGCGTTCAAGGCCCTCTACACATGAAATGCCCTGGCGAACCTAGTTTAATCCATGGATTCGGACAAAGAATTCTCATTGAAGACTTACTGGCGTAATTACACGATTGCCACATGCCTAAAAAATATTCAGAAAGCAATCAAAGTGATGAAGTCTGCCACAATCAATGCCAGCTGGAAGAAATTGTGGCCCAAAGTCATCCACGACTACAAGGGATTTGCTCCTGATGAAGTGCAGAAGGTGGCAGTTGTGAAAGCTGTGAAGTTGACTGCATTGCTAGGAGGAGAAGGCTTTAAAGATATGACTCCCGAAGATGTGAATGAACTGATTGACTGCCACTCGCAGCCTTTGACTGATGAAGACTTGGATGAAATGACGAAATCAGCGAGCGAAAAAGAGGAAGAACTTGAGGAATCTCACAAACAAATTGAAGAACCTGGCCTTACACTCGAACGTTTGGCAGCCATACATGAATATGTGAAAGCAGCCCAACAACTCTCGCAGGAATATGACGATAATATGGTTCGTTCGGTGACCTTCTGTAATTTTCTCGACGATGCCATGTTTCCTTACCATACCATCTTCCAACAAATGAAGAAACAGCAACAGCATCTTCCCATTACCATGTTCTTCTCCCCCAAAAAGCAGCTGTAAAGCATTTATTGGCGCGAAATAATTTCCTCCGGGGTCGAGAATGATGATCATCACCTCATTCACGGTAAGTTTAACTATCACGTACATATGTATGTCACGTCATCATCACCTCATTCACCGTAATTTTATCTATCACTTTCATAAAAATTTACGTTGCTTGCTGTTATTTATAATGTAAAGGGTGTTTTTTTAACAGTGCAGGGAGGGTTTATACAGTACGTAAACGTAAAAATAATTGTAAAATACCTATGTGTGTCACGTCATCATCACCTCATTCACCGTAAATTTTATCAATCACTTTCATAAAAATTTACGTTGCTTGCTGTTATTTATAATGTAAATGGTGTTTTTCTAACAGTGCAGGGAGGGTTTATACAGTACGTAAACGTAAAAATAATTGTAAAATTCCTATGTCTGTCACGTCATCATCACATTCACGGTAAGTTTTCCTTTCACTTTCATAAAAATTTACGTTGCTTGCCGTTATTTATAATGTAAAGGGTGTTTTTTTAACAGTGCAGGGAGGGTTTATACAGTACGTAAACGTAAAAATAATTGTAAATGAGTATGTCATGTAATTACCACTTCATTCACCGTAATTTTATCTATCACTTTCATATAAATTTTCGTTGCAAGCTGTTATTTATGAAGTAAAGGGTGGTATGTTAACAGTACAGGGAGGGTTTATACAGTGTAAAATTAAAAATAATTTAAAATATCTATGTACATATAGGCTGATCCTATTCCGCGGTTTTCCTGGTTCGCGCCGGGTCCCGGAACCAAATTACTGCGATAAGGGGGGAACACTGTATATATATATATATATATATATATATATATATATATATATATATATATATATATATATATATATATATATATATATATATATATATATATATATATATATATATATATATATATATATATATATATATATATATATATATATATATAAACACAGGTATATATAGAGGGGGTCCTCGTATAATGTCGTCCCGATTTATGTTGTTTCACCATTACGTCAGAGGCTAGTAAATAATTTATAAATTAATATTTCGACCTACCTGGCTGGTATGGTAAATTCAAACTGAGCACGCTAAACAGTTTGCATGAGCAGCAGATGAATACGCAGCACAGCTGTATTCTTATTTATCAAATCAATGGCTTTATTTATTTATATATTTGGTTATATTGAAGGATTATATTGAAATAAAAATCAAACAAACACAGCTGTATATACAACTTTACTCAAAATACACACGAATACACAGATACCAGCACAGCTGTATTCATACTTATTAAGTTAATGGGTTTATTTATTTATTTGTTTATATATTTGGTTATACTGAATTAAAAAAAAAAAAGTAAATATGATTTTATTCTAAATAGTTTGTTAAGCCTCGTGTAAGATTACGCTGTCACGAGGCATTAAAAGAGGAAGAACCACCACCGCTCAGTTTATTCCCGCCCACCACATTATGCATAGTGTTTTATCTGTTTTCTCTTTGTGTTCGCTCGTTACTGACATTACTATGCCTCCCAAGCGTGTTACTGATAGTTATGATGGCAGTGCTATGAAGAAAAGAAAAGCCATCACCATGGAAATTAAAATTAAAGTAGTAAACCCTGCTGAAAAGGGAGAATCTCCTACGAACATGGCAGCAATCTAGGATTAGCCCGAATGACCAAGGCCAAAATAATCAAAGACAATGATCGCATCCGTGATCACGTGAAAGGTTCAACTCTGATGTTGCGTACTGTGATCAGTAGGCAGCGTAGTCGCCTTATGGTCGAGATGGAGAGATTGCTAGTGGTTTGGCTTGAAGACCAAAATCAACGGCACATCCTAATAAGCCTTATGCTTATACAGGAAAAGGCTAAAATATAGTTCGAAGGACTAAAAAGAGAAAGGGGGGATGACAGTGCAGGTGAAAAGTTTGTGGCTAGTAGGGGTTGGTTTACTTGTTATAAGGCTCCTGCTAATTTTCAAAATATAAGAGTGCAAGGAGAAGCTGCTAGTGGTGATGAGGAAGCAGCAAAAATGTTTCCTATTGCTTTGGCCGAGATAATAAGGGAGGGGCGCAACCATGCCAAACAGGTATTTAACATGGATGAGACTGGCTTCTTCCGGAAGCGTAAGCCTAGTCGTACGTGCATTGCTAAGGAGAAGACAGCACCAGGCCATAAAGTCAGCAAGGAGAGACTGAATTTGCTATTAGGGCTAATGCTGCTGGAGACTGTAAACTGAAGCCCTTGTTGGTTTACTTGGCAGAAAACCCAAGGGCACTCAAGGGTATTTGGAAGAGTCAACAGCCAGTCATCTGGAAGTCAAACAAGAAGGCTTGGATAACCCTTCAAATATTTGAGGACTGGTTCAGCAACCACATTACCCCTGAAGCGGAGAGGTACTGTACTTCTAAGGGTCTGACCTTTAAGGTGTTGCTAATCCTGGACAATACCCCTGGTCACCTTGATCATTTGGATTAATTTCATCCGACTGTAAAGGTGGTTTACCTCCCACATAATACCACTTCCCTTTTACAGCCAATGGATCAGGGGATTATTGCCTCTTTCAAAGCCTACAACCTCTGAAGAACAATCGCTATGGCTCTCAGGGAAACTGAGAAAGATAAGAACTTGACTCTCAAGGACTTCTGGAAATCATTCAATATTCACCACGCTGTGAAGAATATAGCTGATGCTTGGGATGAAGTGATGCAAACGAACTTGAATGGGGTATGGAAAGAAGCATGCCCCTATTTTGTGAATGACTCCGGAGGTTTTGAGGAGACAGTTGAGGCTGTAACCAAGAAAGTAGTTGTCATGATTAAGGAGTTCAAGTTGGAGGTGGAGGCTGATGATGTATAATAAGAGCTCCTGGAATCTCATGACGAGGAGTAATCTACTGAGGACCTCATTCAACTGGAAAAGCAAATGACTGAAGAGGAAGAAGAACTACCAAGTCCACATCCCTAGATTCACAACCAAGGAATTGGAAGAAATATTTGCCCTGGCAGGAGAATTGTTGGCTAGACTCGAGGCTCAGGACCCCAATACTGCCAGGTACAATAAGGTCGAGAAAGGGATCAATGGTGTCCTATGGTGTTAAAAGGAGATATATGAGGAGAAGAAGAAGGCATTCTTCCAGACTCGCCTTGACCAATTCTTGGTGAAGGTAGAACCCCCAGTAAAAGATCCTGTGCCTTCTACCTCAGGTGCCTCTACCTCTATAGACTCATTTGCCCTAGTACCTCCATTATGTTCATCTACCTCTCCAGACTCAACTGCCCCAGTCTCCTCAGCACCTGCTTTTCCAGCTTCCACCTCCCAATAGGCCAGTCTCTCCCTCCTTTGCAAAGCCCATTTCAGTGTGCAAGCCAACCACACAAGTAAAGGTAAGCAATAATGCACTGTACTGCAGTGCAATTTTACTATTGATACATTTTAAAGGTAAGCAATACTATTATAGTTTTAGTATTACAAACTTATATTATTTTCCGTTTCAAATTATTTATTTTAAACATAGGTTGGGGCACCTAGGTTCGAATCCAGGCCTTTTCCGCCTTACGTCGAAATCCGATTTAAGTCAGCTCTCAGGAACGGAAACTTGTTGTTAAACGAGGACCCCCTGTGTATATGTATATATATATATATATATATATATATATATATATATATATATATATATATATATATATATATATATATATATATATATATATATATATATATATATATATATATATATATATATATATCATTACTGTTATATAATAAAGTTACCGTTCCTCTATTAACAGCGTGCGAGAGATCATATCTCATACTATACTGTATCTACCGTATCAAATAATATAATCAAAGAGCATATAATGTAAAGGCACTTACTTCGTATATGCTCTTGAAGCTTCCGCTAGAAATTTGTACATGTCAGTGTTCAGTCTCTCGGCCCTTGTTCTGTAGATGATGACGTCGGATACGGCTAATACCTGTCAAAATTAAAATATTTAATTGAATAATACAAATTACAAATGACAGGTGAGGGAGGACATGACTGTGACAAAGTATGCAGGGGATAGGGAGATGTAGGCCAAAAACAAGGTTTATGGATGTGGTGAAGGAGGACATGAGTGTAGTGTGGTAAGTAACAAAGAAAAATTAAAGGGATAGGTCAATACAGAGATAACTGACTCTTCATGACGACCCCTCACAGATTAAACAAACATTTTTTTATTCTTTTACAAAACTAAGAGTACACTAAGCCAAAAGATATGATGAATTTAAAATTAAGTATCACCAGAAGATTTACGGATGATGTGAGGGAGGGCATGAGTGTATGGTGTGACAGAGGAGGATTCACCTTCAGTAAAAGACGTTTTCTCTGTTTGGATATATTGCTTATGCCAAGGAGTCCCTCTGTGTCCAGGATCAGAGCTTTGCTCGTACTGTCATACGCTCCCCAGATACCCAGAGTGCACGATGTCTGTGATGAACTCGTTCTGGAAGGAATGGAAAAAGAAAAACATTTCAAATATGTAAAATGAAATATAATTATAAGATAGTATATAAATATAAAAATATAAATACATTTATAATTTCTATTTATATATTTTAAACCTAGTTTAGCTTAGAGAATGATTGTTTTTGCAATTTTGTTTGTTACTAGTAGACTCCATTATGGGATGGACAAAGACAAGTTGGAGCTGGGGAATTAAGGCTATTTGGCTATCCTGAGTTTTTTCCAGATAACAACTAGCATAAAGGATTAAGCTGGGTGGCCGCCGTGGCTGGGTTGGTAGTTCACGCGACTTTGACTCGCCTGGTCGTAGTATCAAGACCCGCCACGGTCTGAGGTTAGAAGGCATTCACACATGGTAACAGTCGCGCTAACAAAACCAAGGTCCTTTGAAAGAAGGCACCTTCCAAGCTCTTAGTAAAAAAAGTGAATCCCTGACGTAATACAGTATGATGTGTTTCATCGTAAAAGGTGAAGTTGAGTAGGGTGTGATACAGCCCTGCAGGTAGACTTTTCAACCTGTCAGTGGGATCAATCTGACTATTAATCCTTGAGAAGTGTGGCTGGGGAATTAAGACTGGATGACATTCCTATTGTCCCATGGTTATTATTCTTGCACTGTTTTATGTCTTACAAGTAGTCCCAACTCAAATAGGGGTGAACACAGTCATGTTGGAGTTGGGGATTAAGGCCGGGTTGCAATCTCTAATGCCAAACAGTAGGATTAAACCTACGTTTATCGCTTCCAAGCCGCACACTCTACCATTGAGTTAATGAATTTTTTTCTGGTAGGAATCACAGTAGTGTAGTGGATAGAAAGCTTGACTCAGGAATTAACAAACCTGGGTTTGAGCCAACCACAGAGTATTAGGAATGTTATCCAGTCTTAATTCCCAGCTCCAACCTCTCTGTGTCCACCCCATTCAACTGGGGATTTATAGTGACATAAAAAGGCAAACAACAACAATTTTTCTTGCATTACTGAAAAATTGGCTGAATTGAGTAAAACTTCAGCATGAAAGTATATAGATACTTGCAAAGTAGGAGGGAAAAGACCATCAAAGAAAACAATAGGAAAACTATATGAATTACTCATAAACTTTGTGACCTTTAATTTTGTGACGTTAAAGCACAATCCAAGAATATATATTGTGTGTATTCTCGTACTGTGCTTTGAGAAAGGTACCTGTTGAGGTCACGAAATTAATAATCACTTCATGTATTTTTCCAGTGGTGTTCTTTAATGGGCCATTTCAAACCATAATTCATATTGTTAATTAACTATAAAATAATATTATATACAATCACCTTGCTATTTACACGAATTTAAAGTATGCGAAATTAGAATAACGTGTCTTGAAAATAATAGTAAAATATTGAATTCCGCAAATAACGCGCACGAGAGTAAGCAAAAAAAAAAATAATAATTGGTTCAGTTTAGCAACTAAGTGATTGTCTCGGAGGCATCTTCCCACCATGCTGCCATGTGCTTCAGCAGTGTTACCAACCATGGGGAATTTCCTTGGGTTAATGATGGGAAATGGGAAATTTTTATAAAATTCTTAAAAAGAAAATATAACAGGAATATCAATGAAGATGAATAAAGGTGAGTAAACCAAATCTTTGGTCCCAATTACGTTGAAGTTTCTTTTATAGTGCTCTGTACAGAAAGTCTCTATGTTTATAAAGAATTTATTATTATTCCATTACTTGATTAACATAAATTTATGGTAAAAGGGAATTTTTGAAGGTTTGGGGGAAATTTTATCCTGATGTCTGGGGAATTTCGGACCAACCCACCTGGCAACACTGTGCTTCAGTCTCTCTTCAACCAGCATACTGTGTGGATATATCACTTGTTCTAACTGCTGTTGTGGTAAACTTTATTTTCTGTGCATTTTTTGCATATTTTTATTCATCTATCATGGCCAGTAAACACCCAGGTAAAGACTGTGGAAGTGCTTCTACTCCCAAACAAGCGAGAAAGGCAAACCTTGAAATAAAATTGCAAGTGTTGGCCCGTTATGCAGCTAGGGGTTCGTTCTACCGCTTCCCCCTCCTCTTCTCCTACTGCTTAAGTCACGTGATCATCGCCCACAAAGCTCGTCCCATGCCTGTTGCTCACCGTATATAGAATGAGTACGATGTGTTTTATAATTTTTTTTTGTTACAGTGATTCAGGTGTTGCATAACGAAAAGAAAATTTAGTTTTCTAGTCTTGCTTACGTTAATTTTTTTTTATTTTTTCTTTGCTTACGTTTGCAGATAGGGGTTCATTCTCCTGCTTCCCCCTCCTCTTCTACCGCTTAAATCACGTGCTCACCGCCACAATGCACGTCCCAGTATGACTGCTGCCCAACGCCTACTAGAGTGAGTTGATTTGCTTACTGTACAGTATATATTTGTAAATCTGTTTATCTTTAATACTGTACACTATTTTTATCTTAACATACATAGCTACAGGTATTTCAGCTTTATGTACTCGTAAAATATGTTTTACTTATCTTATGTCTTTGGCATAGTGTGTTTATGTACGGTTGTGGAACGTATCTATACCCATTACCATTATTCCTTATGGAAAGTGACCATTCAAAATACACGTAATTTATATTACACGAGCCTTTTGAGAACTATCCTCGTATTATTTCGAGAGGTTAGTGAATCTTCCTATGAGACTGCATACTGCACTGATATTCTGATATCCTTACAAACTAAAATTATAATGTATATTATGTACATACAGTAATCCCTCGCTATATCGCTATTCACCTTCCGCGAATTCAGCGCATTGCGGGACTTTACGGCGAGCATATGTATTTTATATCGCAGATTTTCTGGGTATATCGCGGGAATCCACGATATGTGGAAATATTGAAATTTCCAGTATTTTCATTATTTTATTGATAAAAAAAAAAGTATTTCTTAGCCTAAGAATAATAAAATAGTAAAAAATAGTGAACAAAATAAATTTAAACAGGTAACTCATAGTATTGCACCATATAAATTATGATACTGGTATCAGTGTTTTGGAAAACGCAAAGGGTCGCACCTACGTGAGATAGAACACGAGACGCTATTGGCTGATGGGTGGGAGACGACAAATCACAGAATTGTGTTCTGTATCCTGGGGTTTGATTAGATTTTTGATTGAAGCTTGATTCTTCCAGCATCTTCCATTGTCTCGCCTGACCCATTCAGTTACTCAAGTGTGCGCCTTTCGCATTGTGCCTCTTTAATACGTTGTGCTTGTGTTTTTTGTGAAACTTTTGCTTTATTTCAACCGCTGCAATGCCGCACAAGCATCCTTCATCTTCTAAGTCTTCTGGTAGTGAGCTTAAGTGGCAAAGGAAGATGTTGACCATAGCAGATAAGGCAAAACTGTTAGATATGCTGAAGGAAGGAAGAAGTTTCTCGGCTCTCGGCTGCCATTTCGGCATCAACGAATCTACTGTTCACTACATCATCCTGCAGGAGTGGGACGATGATATGGTTCATTCGGTGCACTTCTGCAATATTATCAAAGATGCCATGACTTCTTACAAGACCATCTTCGCACAAAAGAAGAAACAGCGAAAGCCACCCCCAATTGTCATGTTCTTCTCTCGCAAAAAGCAGCCTTAAAGCTGTCATTGACTGTGCAGTATGCAAACGTCATCATCACGTCATTCACGGTAAGCTTACCTAGCACGTTCATATAGCTTTACGCTTGTGCGCTGTTATTTATGGTAAACTTACCTGTCACAATCATATGAATTTACACTTGTGCGCTGTTGTTAATAAAGTAATGGGTGAGTTGTTAACCGTGCTGGGAGGGTTTATAAAGGTAAAAATAAATGTAAAACACCTGTAATAAATATGGTGCTCCTACTTCGTGGATTTTCACCTATCGCAAGTGGTCCCGGTATGTAACACTCGCGATAAACGAGGGATTACTGTACATATATACATACAGTACACACATACATATACAATGGGTGTAATACCCCCTGTAATAGATAGCCGAGTCAAAGCACACATATTTTATCATAAGCTAATATATCCCAATCACTCCTCTTAGCTCCTAGGAGATAAAGGCCTGCCACATAGCTTGGGTCATCTACGGAGTAAACAAGAAGGCTCTTCTGAATAATTATACTTTATTATATCAAAACTTATGGTAAATAAAGGGTAAAAAAACATACTTGAAAACCTCAGCTCCTTTGAAGAAAATCTGATTGAGGGTGTAAGATTTCCCTTCGCCAGTGTTACCAAAGATGGAAACAACCTTAACCTGAAGGTTGTTTTGCTTAGCCACACCCATTCTTTTCAACAGATCACTGGCATTTTGCACCTGATATAAAAAGGAGATTTAATTACTTATTCCAGTATTTAAAAGCAAGACACAAATATGCAAATTGATTACCAGAACAGGATGATACAGAGGGGGGACACCAAGATGGTTTGGACATGTGCTGAGGAGGGATGAAGGGAATATCTAGAGGAAGTGATTACTGTCTCGTTCACTATGGAGTTTGTAAAATGATATAAATTAAACCAGGTCAAATGTGAAAAAGCGTCAAAAGGTTTTATGCAAAAGAGGGTCAAAATATATAATAATTAATGATATTTTTCCCCTGATATTATGAGCTTCAGCCTTTCTCAGACTGAAATTAATAATAATTTAGGTTTATGCTACTTTCCTCAACAATGGGAATGCAGTATCTCAGTGGTTGGAGCACTCGAATCAGGCAGTAAGAAACCCATGCTTGAGCCTACTGCGGGGCATCAGGAAGTACATCCAGCCTTAATTTCCCAGCTCCAACTTGTGTTCACCCCCCATTCAATTGGCAAGTAATGGTGACACTTAAAAAGGCAACCAGCTATAATACTTCCTCCGTGTTCCCCTGCGTGTCATAAAAGTCGACTAAATGGGGTGGAGCAAGGGGACTGGGATTCCCCTCCTCTGTATTTACTTACTACAAAAACTCAAAGTATTTTCTTTGACTCAGTCACTCCTCTTATAAGGGGGATTATGGCTTTGGTATATGGGTGGAAATAAGTTTTAGTGTTGCTTCAATCAGACTCAAATTACACTTTTCTCAGTATTCAACATAATTTATTTTAATTGTTCTGAGGGGATTATATCGCCCCCTCTGTAAGCATTTTCGTGAGACTTATAGAGGGGGTCCTCGACTTATGTCAAAGGTCGTTCCTAAAACGTGATGTAACCCAAATTTCAGTGTAGGTCGTGACACACCTAAATAAGCACCTATGCTAATGCAGTAGTAAAGTTTCTCCCTTTTCAATGCATTTAAGTATCTCTAATTTCACTTCCATGGTGATGGCTTTCCTTTTCTTCAAAGCACTGCTATCAGAAGAATATCCTTTACGCTTGGTAGACAAAATCCAGACCAATAATAAATAAAAATAGAAGCATTAATAATTTATGGGAAATGAACTGTAAGCATGAAACATCATAACTGGAGGACATTGTAAACCAAGCATCCCCTGTAATGTAATAAATTAGCAAGGCGCTTCATTATTTCATCGAGGTTTATTAGAACTTATTGTTGCTGTTCTTCGTTAAGCTACATGGCCTAATAGTCTGAAGTCCCCAAGAATGGCCACTGCCAATAATGGTCTTTCCTATAGAGCAGTGATTCTTAACCAGGGGTGCTCGCACCCCTAGGGGGTGCGAGACTGGTTCCTAAGGGGTGTGAGGAGGCCTATGAATAATTAAAGCAAAATATATTTTTATATACGCTTTATATTTTTCCTGAAAAAAAAAAAAAACTTATTGCTTCAGCAGTGTTCTGAGATAGAGATAAACCTAAAGTTCTAAACCTAATTTCCTAATGAAGTGGCAAAGTTGCAACAGACTCGAGTGCAGGGTACACGAATGTGATTTGGATGGACGAGGAAGGGACGCGTATAGGACACGTAGGTGACACAGAGGGAGGGAGGTTATCATCACGTCTCAGACCACCCGCACCATCAACATGCAGTCTTCTGCTTGAGTGAGTTATGGTTTTCCTGTTTTGATAACTTTTTCTTATTCATACATATACAGTGGGGTGGAAGATTGGTTGTGAATTATTTCTGAATTTGCTTTCTTCACATATATTTAAATGGGCAATTGGCTGTTTATGTAATATAGATCATTACTGTAGCGGTGTAGACATTATAATACTTTCAAAGAATGAAATGTGCTGGCTGCAAATATACTGATTAAAACCACGTATTTCAGTTTTTCCATCACATATTTTGGCGACAATTCATAAAAAGAAGGAAACACCTCTTCATGTATTATATATAATATATGTGTATGTGTATATGTGATTACCTAATTGAGATTACCTAATTGTGTTTACGGGAAAGAGCCAAAAGCTCGTATCTTCCCGTCTCCTCATCGGTTCCATTTTATACTTAGTGATACTTATCATACCTGTCCTTAAAACTATGGATTGAGATACCATTAACTACCTCCTCGCTTAGCCAATTCCAATTATCAACTACTCTTACACTGAAAAAGTATTTCCTTACATCCTGCAAAGAAGTTTTCTTACGAAGCTTCAAACTATGACTTCTAGTTCTAGAGCCAGCCATATCAAAATATCGATCCCTATCCACTCTAGCATAACCATGAAGGAATTTAAAGACTGTCACCATATCCCCCCCTCACTCTTCTAGCTTCGAGTGATGGTAAGTCTAATTCCCTCAGCCTCTCATCATAACTGAGATTGCGTATTTCTGGCACCAGTTTTGTGGCATGTCTTTGAACTTTTTCAAGCTTAGCTATGTGCTTTTTCAAGTGCGGATTCCAAAAGGGGGCTGCATATTCGAGTTTTGGCCTCACATAGGTTACATAAATATTTCGGAACATTTCCTTGTCCATGTGCCTGAAGGCTACCCTTACATTTGATAAGAATGCATATGCTGCCCTTACTATGCCATTTATATGTATTTCTGGAGACAAATCTGCCAGTATGTTTACTCCTAGATCTCTCTCATTTTCTGTCTCTTGAAGTTGTACTCCAGCCACCGAGTAGTCAAGCTTGGGCCTTCTTGCACTTGTACCCATTCTCATTACCTTACATTTTGAAGTATTGAATTTCATTAGCCACTTTTCTGACCACTCATGCAGATTATTTAGATCCTCCTGAAGTTCTCTACCATTGTTCTCGTTTTTTACTTTCTTCACAATCTTTGCATCATCTGCAAACATATTCATGAATGAATTTACAGACTCTGGTAGGTCATTTACATATACAAGGAACAAAAGTGGCCCTAAAACTGAACCCTGTGGAACTCCACTACTAACTCTTCTCCATGCAGACACTGAGTGTCTTACTCTAACCCTCTGTTCCCTTCCTTCTAAGTAAGTTTCTATCCATTCCAAAACATTTCCACCTATTCTAGCCATTGATTGCAGCTTCCTAATAAGTCTCCCATGTGGAACAGTGTCAAACGCTTTCTGGAAGTCTAGGAATATGCAATCTGCCCAGCCCTCTCTTTCCTGTAAGATTTGGCTTACCTCATCATAAAATTCTAATAAGTTTGTTACTGTTGATCTACCTTCTCTGAAGCCATGTTGCCTCACTGACAAAAAGTTGAAGGATTCCAAGTGAAGAGAGATATGTTTCCTTAGTAGTTTCTCCATAACTTTGCAAACTATGCTGGTCAAGGAAACTGGTCTATAGTTCAGAGCCGTATCCCTCCTTCCCTTTTTGAAGATAGGTATCACATTTGCTTGTTTCCAGCATCTTGGAATCTCCCCCGACTCCATGTATGTAAGTATGTATTAATACACATCATATCAACTTTGCATGTTTAGCATTTTTTTTTATTTCAGCAATTGGGGGGGGGGTTGCGAGAATTGACTGCTGATTTGAAAGGGGTGAATATACTGAAAAAGGTTAAGAACCACTGCTATAGAGCTCTCAAGAAGTGTACGTCGTGTAGGTGGCATATATGGCTGTGGGAAGCATTCAGCTACTAAGCCAGTATGTCACATGTATTATATACACTAATTCAGTCAAATCGTCATTTTTTGCAATAATCTATACGTTAAGGTTTTTCTGACACAGTCTGCACAACTGAGATATGACTTCTCCTCTCGACATGATTCTTGATCTACATCAAGAAGGAAAATATTAGGTTTTTTTTTTAAGTGTCACACTATGGGAGTCATTTTTAACCATAGTGTATATTGCTTTGCACAGGGAAGAGATTATGGTGGCCACTGTAGCAGGGTGGTAGAGCAAGAAACTTTATTTCATCAGGTAGTATGTTCAAGACCTGTCACAGTTTGAGGTTAAAGAGGGCAAACACTCAGGGTAAAGGTTACACTGCTAAAACCATAGTCTTCCAAAAGAAGGTGCCGTCCTAGCCCTTAACCCAACCAAAAGAAAGCTCTAGCAAACTTTACTTACCTGAAGTTCTTCAGCCTCGTTGATTATCTTGAAGCATTCTTTATTTACAGGTCCCAAGTCCACACTTCTCATTTCAGTGCTCAAAATGTCTGGGGCGGCATTGCTTTCTGAAAAATTAATAAAACATGTAAACATAGGCTATTCCATGGCAGCAATACCCCTTGTAATGGGGTGGTTAAGTCAAAGCACATATTTTTACCATAAACTAAACAGGTCAATCAAGCCTCTTAGCTCCTTGAGAGATAAAGGGATGCCACATTTTCCAACAACACTCTGCTTGGGTCAGCCACAGGGCAAGTGGATAAGGATCTTCTGTAGAGAGACCCAACAGCTGCAGCTGGTTTACTCCCATCACTTCATTTCAAGGAAACACTCCTTACCCACCCATCCCAGTTTACCAAACAAGTAGGTGTGAGAAATTCCACTAGCCAGCATCATCAATAATCAATCTTCCTTAATTCATTCCTATTTCTTGCACTCTCTCTTCCCTGCTCCACTGACATACCATGTGTATCCAATACTCTTTCCATAACAGGAAAATATAATAATTAATATAAATAATAGGCAAAATACCTATAGATCTATACTTACAGCTTATGACTTTCTTAGAAAGTTTTTAAACATGATGTCTTTGCTATAAAAATATCTATACTATCAACAAATACATAAGTTTTGTAACAGTGGGTAGAGCAATCGTCTTGGGAAGTGACAAGACTCTTATCGAGCCTACCATGGGACGTTAGAATGAACGTCCAGTCTTAATTCCCCAAGTTCCAACCTGTCTGTATCCATCTCAATTCAGATGGGGATTAATAATGACAATTAATATGGCAAACAGCTAACATATGCTCTTAAATTACAATTCTACAATAAAAATATCCATGCATATATTCTACAATGATATTATGTCTTAAGCTGGTAAGAATATTATATATTAGTGACAAAAAAAATGTCTATTTCCTACTCTATCAATCACCCTCCCATGGCTGCACAAGGGTAGAATCAATCAAACAATATATTTTTTCCATTTCAATGTCACTGTTATTCCCCATTCAAATGGAGAGTGGAAACAGGCAGGATAAAGCTGGGGGTATTGAGGCTGGATGCCCATCCTAATGCCCCACAGTGGGATTGAATACTGGATTGTCACTTCACGAGTAGAGTGTTCAAAGCACTATGTTACCACAGCCACCCCCTCACAATAAACATATATCCAGTCCCAGTGAACTCATAGACAGGAAACACTTGTATGCTCCATGGTGAAATCGACCACAGGATCATAACTTCGAGAGTCTAGTGTTCTAACCACTGCATTACTACGGTCCCCCTCGCAGTAAACATATATATAGTTACAGCACATACACTAACTGGAAACACTTGATTTCTTAAGTTAAAGTCTCATAACGTTTGTACGAAATAATAATTCTACTACTTACGGAATGATGTTAACGAGTTTAAGGAATGATCGTAATGTCCTTCAGATGCAAACGAGGCCAAGGAACTCATTATGGCAGAGTTGGCACTGGGTACTGAAGATGGCACTGATAGACCTGTGGGTCAAATCAACTTCATACATCAATACACAAGAGCCATATTATTCCCCCTTGTAAGGGGAATAACTGAGTTAAAGCAAAATATTCTGACTCTTTGAAGAAAGAATACAGAAAGGAGGAGATTCCCAGTCCCCTCACTCCACCTCATATAGTTGACTGTTACAAAACAAAGGGAAACACAGAGGAAGTATTCTTGCCCCCATCTCTCATGGGAAAACTTTTTACTATATAACTGTTATTCCATTTGCAAGGTGAATGATACAAAATATGCAAGCCAATGCTTACTGTTTAATAAAAACTTACTTATACGTAACTGCAGTCCCCCTTGTAAAGGGGGATGGCTGAGTCAAACCATACACAAGCATCATAAGCCAACACACCTCAGTTACTTCTCTTAGATCCTTAAGGATAAAAGTTACCACAATTCTCTCCCATCATCCAGCTTGGGTCATCCATAGGGTAATTGGAAGAGGATCTTCCTCCATGAGGCCCAACAGCGACAGCTGGTTTACCCTCCCCACTTCATCACGGGGCAACCTTCCCACACCCACCCTACCTAGTTTACTATGCTGAAAGGTGCGAGAAATCCCCTGTAAAAACTTATTCTAAAATTATTTTTCTCCCTCATGAGAGAGAATAATGTCCTTGCATACCTTGTGTTTCATATGAGGTGACTAGTTGGGATAAAGGAATGAAGATACTGGTGACAACACTTTCCCTGATTTTCTCTATAATAACAAGTGAATACACAGTGAATACACAGGGGGTCCCCACTTTACATCAGGGTTCTGTTCCTGACAACTGACTCAAAGTGAATTTTGACGTAAGTCAGAACACACCTATAATTTGAATCTAAGTCTGAGGAGACTGGGGCAGGTGAGTCTGGAGAGGCAAAAGAACATACAGTACATAATCTATAGACATTTGTTGTCATTCCAACGGTGACCAATTTCCGAGCATTCTGACCAAATAGTGATATCGCTAGAGCAATCCCTAGTGGCGCAGTCAAAGCTGTAGCACTTAAGGCAATTGTTAATTTGTATGCAGATCTCATCGTCAGCATCTCTAGGGTTGACTTTAGTGTTGTAGAAGAGAATCCCCTGATCTTGACCTTTGCCATGCTTATGGTTTGAAGGCACAATTTCAATATAAGTGTTGTATTGGGATTCTGATTCTACTATGACAGTCTCATTTAGTCTTTTGACTTCCTCTTTAATTTCTTCGTTATCATGCCCTGTGACATATGGATCCACGCCCATAAGTACAACTGTTTTCTGAGCATTAAGTTTAGGGGGTGTGATAATTTCAAACTTTCATTTATGGAAAATGGCTTTGCATTCACTGGTGGTGAGTTTTTCCAAATACTCTTCACCCGGGGCCAAGACAAATCCATTCTGGTTATGGATTACTTTATAGACAATAACATTGACTTCACTGAGGCATTTGAATATATCTTCCCAATGGTTATTATATTTCTCTGAGGGGTCTTTGTCTTTTACTTTGACTCTACTCATCTCGACCCGATATTTGGCAGCAGATTGCAGGCAAGAGAAGGGTTAATTCATTAGTATGAAAATAGAGGTAGGTTAACAAAAATATCTACTTTACTTTCCATTTTTAATGGAAATATGTACTGGAATAAAAAAGTCTAAGGATGTAAAATCCAGAAATACCAAAGATATGGTATACGAAATTACAAATGCAGTAATAGAAGGAAAGAGGTGTAAATGAAGAGGAGACAGAGAGAGAGAGAGTGAGAGAGAGGGGAGAGATGAGAGATAAGGATATGAAAGGATATACAAGAAGAAATAGAGAGTAGTTTCACTAGACAAGGATTTTCTGTGCTTATGGTTGGGGCGGGGGAGAAGAGGAGACAACAAGGCTCCTACTGTGACACTCGTTTATGGAGAATTGGCACTCATTCATTCAGCCGGGATCAGGACGAGACTCCAAGAATAAGACCGATAATGATACAATGGGATTGGGGGGGGGGGGAATTAGTGACAGTGTCGAGTGAACTCTCTTAGCCCTTTGCAGTGTCACCACTAGAGAGGAGGGGGTAATGGAGTGGTAATATTGTACATAGTGTATACTAATTGTAAGTTAAGTTCAACCTTACATGTTTTGTTGAGAGGCATTATTCCTATTCTAATCTAATTCTAGTGAGAAGAGTCATCTTCTCCTCCCGCCAACTCTGAGAGATGTCCGACAACACCTGCAAATAGCTCCAGGCATTTCCTACACATTTCCTATCTTTTTCCGATATCCTACCCTTACTAACATAGCCGTAACCCTTTTTTTCTAATGCCGCTAAGTAATACAGGTATATATCATACTGATAGTGATAATATATACATTAAGTTAGGTATATAATGAGCGGTTAGTTCTAGCTAATTTAGCCGATTCTAACTAATTACCAAGCATATCCTAACCTAATACCGCTGTGTTCATGCTCCGATTATTGCCCATACAGGCAACCTATCTAACTCCTAATGAAGGGAAACAGAAATACCTAACCTAACCTATTATAATTGGCGACTACAGTGTTACCCCGCTGTATCGCGCTTCTTGGTTCGCGGTCTCACTCTATCGCGGTTTTTTTGTGGATAAATTATTATTTTATTTTATGGGTATACGCAAAAATATTAAAATATTGAAAAAAAACATTTTCAGTATTTTCATTTTTTTTTTTAATTTACGTTGCGTGCTGTTATTTATAATGTAAAGGGTGTTTTTTTTAACAGTGCAGGGAGGGTTTATACAGTACGTAAATGAAAAAATAATTGTAAATGAGTATGTATGTCAAGTCATTATCACCTCAATCACCGTAATTTTTCTATCACTTTCATAAAAATTTACTTTGCTTGCTGTTATTTATAATGTAAAGGGTGTTTTTTTAACAGTGCAGGGAGGGTTTATACAGTGCAAACGTAAAAATATATTAAAATATCTATGCACATATAGGCGGATCCTACTTCGCGGATTTCCTGGTTCGCGGTGGGTTCCGGAACCGAACTACCGCGATAAGTGAGGCAACACTGTATATCAAAGGGGGAATAGGATGGGAAGGGTTGGGAGGGAAAGCACGAAAATTAAATAAAGAAAGATAATATAAATTAGGGGCAGACCCTCATATTAAGGTGTGTTTATAAAGGTGAGAATGAATAAAGGTAGATCACTCTTAATAGTAAAGGGGTATAATAGAGAAGTGAAGACTCATAGTGACAAAAGTATTAGTAGGTAGAATTTGTTGATATATTGGAAAATATTGTATCATGAAGGGGTGGTACTAGAAGAATATAATACTTCATATCCACTCATATACATTCATCGCTACTACTTCTATCACTTCTCTGATAAGTTTGCAACTTACATTCCTCCCCCACAAAATATAACACTCACTAAGCCACCACATCTCACAGGTACTGTGTGGAGATTTGAAGCTTGCAGATTGGTCGGTGCAGCAACTGCTCTTTCCCATCTACATTCAGACGCTGGAACTCTCTTCCTCCTTCTGTCTTTCCAAATTCTTATGACCTATCTTCCTTTAAAAAGATCTATCGATATAGCTGTGCTGCTAGCTTTGTATTCGTATGTATTTCGAGTCACTTACCCCATGGGTGACCCAAACAGGGTGACAGGGGGAATAATGGCAAGCAATTATCCCCCGGAAGCTGAGAGGAGTTCTTCAATGCATGTTTTACTTTTGGTGAATGTGTGCTTTGACTTAGCCATCCTCCTTTACAAGGAGGATTGAGGGAAGTGTACTGTATATGTAGTAAGGAGATAAAAAATCACATAAAACACACTGTAAGTAGGGGCTTCACCCAAACTTGTCTATTAGTTCGGTCATTTTACAGGAAGAAAAGAAATATTTACAAAGACACAGATTGAATGATTGGTTTGACGTCATGGGCTCCCTTTTCTATGTGGGCTAGGACAGTGCCTTCTTGCTAAGAGCTAAGGACTTTGGTTTTGGCGGATAAGATCATTACCCTGAGTTAATGCCCTTTCTAATCTCAGACCGTGGCGCACCGCGAACCCTTGGCCTGACAACTCAAAGTCATGAGCGCTACCACTTCGCCATGGTGACCAGAAAGACAGATTGCTAGTCTTCAATCTCTATATTCAATGAGTCACCTTCAAAAGCATCCAGACACAATTAAAATGAAATAAAAATGAGATGGCTTGGACATGCGGCAAGACTGTAGGGAAATGAACTTTAGTAACGTGTGAGACTCTGATTTGTCAGGTCGTCAGTTCGAGGCCCACCATGGTCTGAGGTTAGAAAAGGCATTAACTTAGGGTATTGGTTGCACTTGCCAAAATCAAAGTCCTTTGAAAGAGGGCACCGTCTAAGCCCTCAACAGAAAAGGGAGTCTGTGACATAAAACCAGATCACAAGAGTATATCTCATGGAGTAAGTGAAGGAGTCATACAACTTGCAAAACAGAGTGGATGGATTGACAATGTGTATGTTGTTTGTCGTTTATGTACTGTTATGGATCCCCATTCGAATGGGGGTGGACATAGACAGGTTGGAGCTGGGGAATTAGGAAATATGATTGATATATTTGTTGTTTTATGTGTCATAATTAAACTCCATTCGAATGGGGGGTGTATACAAACAGGCTGGAGCTGGGATAAAGACTGGATGCCCTTCCTAATGCCCTGCAGTGGGCTCAAAACCAGATTTGTAACTTCTCAAGTCGAGCTCTTTAACCACTGAGCTATCATGGTCTCCTTGGATAGATGATGCAGGAGTGAAAGAAAATACGCAAACATGTTAAAATTTCGACAAGGAAAGCTGGAGGATATTTCACCATTTTTTGCAGAAAAATACAACAGACATCTTACTTGCAGGAATTCTGGAGACACCTCTTGAAGGTTCTACTCTGATGCTGTGCGCAACACCGGGACCAGTGGAGCTTTTAGAGCTTCTAGGCTCCATCACTACCAACTCGACATCACACTTGTTTGTCGACAAGAACTGTAAATGACAAATATGGTAAGATGCCAATTACAAATCAAAGAATGCAACTGAATTTGGCAAATACAAAATTAATCTCGTGAAGATGAGTAACCCCTAGAGTCCAATGTAAGGTTGAATATACCTCTAAAACTGCTAGGTTAGGTGACGTGTCTTGTACTGTAAATATACATAATCCTAGAGTACGACGGGGTTGCTCTTCTTTACTATATCTAAAATACAGAAATGGAATTGAACAAGGAAATAGGTTTAATCAGGCATGGAAATTTTGGTAAAGGCAGTATACAAGACTGATAGAACGCCAGTAGCAGGCTGACCCACGGCACCAGCTGACTGTTGCGATACTACAACTAAAGGCTTTGGACTTGAATAGGACTTGCCAGGACAGCTCGATGTTAAGACTTCCTTCAGTAACAGCTCTATTTCTAAGTCTCCATCTACATCGAATATACTGGCGGATTCATTAGACGTCTCTTACTATCCCCTCACATCTGAAAGGTCACAAGACTCCACTTCCGTTTCTCTTTCTTCGTTTTCTATTTATATGCTCCAATGACCCTGAAAGACTAAGGAATAGGTGATTACCTCTCACTACATGAAATAGCATAAGAAACAACACTTCCCTTTGTTACCTATTAAGATACCTCTTTTCTCAATTGTAAGTAGAAGGTCTCTACTGAAAGGCTGAGGCAAGAGACAGTGATAGTCTAGTGCCCGACTTTTTACAGTGCCTACCATATGGGTTTGGTACATTTCTGCTCAGCTGTATGGGCACCAACCCGATTTCGGTGACAGCCCACTTGGTGATGGGCTTTCTGGTGCCAGAAAAGATATTATATATTGAAAACCTGACCTGACCTGACCTGATCTAACCTAACCTACTCTATCTTTATAAAATGGATGGCAACAAGACAGCCATGCTAAAACATCGGCGCCCAAATGACATTTCCCAATTGTCCCATTCCAGAGTAACCAGATGGGCGTGACTAGGCACAACTACAATTCCTTACAAAGGAGATTAAATAAAATGTTTTACTCATCTCATGAGATTTTGTTTTCCAACTGTATCAGTCTTGCATCCAAAGAAATACATACATTCTATATAGGAAGGCATAGCCGCCGTGGCAGAGTAGCAACACTTGTGGCTTTGATTCGTCAGGTCGTGGGTTCGGGGCCCGCCATGGTCTGAGCTTAAAAAGGGCATTCACTCAGGATAATGATAGAACTGCCAAAACCAAAATTCTTCAAAAGAAGGCACTGTTCTAGCCCTTCATAGAAAATGGAGGCTGTGACGTAAAACCAGATCTATACCCATGCAGACATGCTCTGACTAAAGACCTGCCTACTGACATTTGTCCACATGTGCTGTACGTCCTTGACCAAAGAGTAAATATAAAAACCTGATTGCCTAAAATCATCTATCTAAATGAAAAAGCCATGATCCTCCTTATATGGGGAGGGGTTGATTCAAAGGAAAAATACTTTGACTCTTTGTGGAAGGAAAATACATATGGGGGGATTCCCAGTCATCTCGCTATGCCCCACTTAGTCGATTTTATGACATGCAGGGTAGTTGATTTTAGGACACGCAGGGTAACAAGGGGAAAGTAATTCTTACCCCCTCCCCTCAGTAAGGTAAAATGGAGATACTGAGAAAGTCAACCCGAGGCTACAGTAATTTGGGCTTTTCAAACCCCAAAGCTCTCCATGAGGAAACTAGCCATCACAGCTCATCAGGGGAAAACTAGCCATCACAAGTCACCAAGGAAAATGTAGCCATCAGAACTCAACAGGGGAAATCTAGCTCTCACAGCTCACCAAGGGAAAACTAGCCACCACAGCTCACCATGGGAAAAGTAGCCATCAAAGCTCACCAGGGGAAACCTAGCCCTCACAGGTCACCAGGAATACACAAACCTTCACAGCTCACCAGAGGAAAACTAGCCATCACAGCTCACTGGGGGAAAATTAGCCCACACAGCTCACCAGGGTAAAAGGTAGCTGTTGTATGGCATATCATAGATGCCTGTAGCCTCACAGGGCATTTCATAGATGCCTATAATTGCCAGATGGCAGTGACGCACTCGATACCCGCCGACCTCTAGGACTGGCAAAAGAGCCCAGTCAGTCAGAGTTCAACCTTTGCGAGGGGCAGAAGTCACATCCACAGTTAGAAGTCTCCCCCTTGGGGGCGGGAATCGATAGTGACAGGAACTATAGGTATGGAGCTCTGAGGTGCTAAATAAGTGTATGTAATAATAAACCACTTTAAAGAAGAAGATGCTTATCTGTTATCACCGACCACACTACAAAGTAAAAAATAAAATATAATTCAGGTGAAAATAAGAGTCGTAGAGTGAAAGTACTCTACGATAACTGGTGCTCAGCTCGGGATCAATCCATGCCTATATCTTCACAGAAGAAACAGATAGATGCATCTATGGAAAAAATTTTCGAGTGTTGAAGAAACTTCTAGATGCTTACAAGCAGCGAGACAGCGATGCCGAGAGGAGAAAGTCTCAGCTTCCCATTACACTTACAGTATCAAGTTACCGAACCAGTCACTCTCCCCTGCCCCCGTATTGGCAAGTCCCCTAGCAGTAAGAGGAGAAACAGCGCCTTCATGTACACCACCGTCACAGTGAGCTGAAGTGTGACCGGGGCTTTGAGTGAAAATGCCCCTTACCAGAAGTTATATGTTGCCGGATCCAACCACGAAGATGGCGATTCGTCGACTTTATGAGAGAGATGGACGAAGTTGGAGAGAAAATCACCAAGTCAAGCAGAAGAACCCCCTCCTCCATTGCCTGATGCCATGATGTTCTTCAAGCAGTTTCTCAAAATAGCTAAGTACTTGTGATCTGTATCCAGCGAGTAATGGGACAATTATTAAAAGAAATTGAGGTAGGCTGTCTCCTCCATTTTACTTTGTAGTTATACTTGACTCAGCCAACCCGCATATGAGGGGTGTGGCTCTAATAAATTAACAAAAGTAGAATTTCTGTAACCATTACTAATATGGATAATTTGTACTAATAGCTATAAGCAGTAATAAACACTAATTCTGTTATAATTTGAATAATATAACGAGTAATTGCATTTGAAGGGTGTACCATTTATTTGTATTAATGCCTAAGTTAATCATTAAACAGGCAATTGTATTGATTTTAATTGAAAAAGACCGAATGTACGTGTAAAATCGAGTGAGAAAATCCTTACATCTGTTTTTAAGACTTTCTTTTTTTTCGCGGGTGTTATGGTTGGCAAGAGAAAGGCAGAAATGATCGATCATTCTTCTAACGTCGTATTATAAAGAAATTGATATTAAATTACGTGTATTACATATCCTTTTGAAGAATAAGAAAGTTCTATGATGTTACTAAAATCATTACGGTTTGATACAACAACTTTATTTTCGTTACGCAGGCAGTAATAGTAAAGTTGGGTGATTTGTGCGGTGAAGGGGGGGAATTTGTGTCACCTTAACGAACCCTAGTGGGAGTAGAGGGGGGACCTAGGACTGGTGACGCAGTCATGTGACCACCCGGTCCGACCGAGACTTCACCCACGCACTCCTTCAGAGTGAAGGGAAGGGAGGGAAGTATATAGAGAGAAAGGGAGTGAGTGTTTTGAAAGTGGCGAGTGCAGGAAAGAATGGGTAAGCTTGACTGGGGAGTATAATGGGGGGTTGTTTTCGTGGGTGGAATCGCAGGAAAAACCGTTGGGGAAGCATTATGGGGATGGAGTCTGCAAGGATTCTTCCCCTGTACCTCCGTGTCTTTATGCAGGTAATATTTTTTTTATTTTAATGGGAGGTGATGTAGTTGTTGCGATGTCAGTTCAGAGGTATTTTTGAGTCAACGTCATTTTCCACCTGCCCAGATATGGTTGAGATGCAGATTTTGTTTTATTTTTGCTTCGTCCTCTGCTCGCCAACGAGAATATTATTCGATTTTCAAGAATTCCAAGAGAGATATTAAGTGATAAAGGATGTGAATCTATGAATAATTCTTTATTTTTCTCTCTAGCTGCAGTATATACATTATTCGTCCAAAAGAATATGCTAAATAAGTAAAATAAAACTGAAGTTTTAGCCATGATAATGTTTGTCACAATTATTTCAGCATGGTCATGAAGAAGAGAGTGAAAACTCACAAGAAATGACAACAATAATGTCAAACAGCCGTTTTCTGTATTTGAAAGAGATGAAGTCGATCCAGAAACCAAAGTGACAGGGGAGGAACAGCACCTACATGCAAAACTCCCCGCAATAGCTAGCCATATGAAGTCCAGAAGACAGTTATTGAGCAGTATTTTTGGGTAGGAAAAGGAAAGAGTATAAAAAGAAGTTAGTTAAGTACCTACCCGATCGTAAGTACAGTGTTCCCCCCCTTATTGCGGTAGTTCGGTTCCGGGACCCGGCGCGAGACAGGAAAACTGCAAAGTAGGATCAGCCTTAAAAAAAAAAAAAAAAAAAAAATTAAGATGATTATGACACCAGGACAGACAAAAATGATAAAATAAAACGGCCTTTATCAGGCTGTAAAGAGAAACAGAGATGGAGAGTGTAATGACCCGTCAGATGTGAAGGGATTATAAAAGATGTGTAATGAATATTCAGCTCTCTGCTGGGTTTACTATACCTCTGCATTACTTTCATGATGTCTATTCTAAAAATTCTCCTTAGATCTTATTATTATTATTATTATTATTATTATTATTATTATTATTATTATTATTGGCAACAATAATTTTCCTTTGATGATGATTGGGGAGATTATTATTATTATTATTATCATTATTATTATTATTATTATTATTATTATTATTATTATTATTATTATTTTTATTATTATTATTATCATCATTATTTTTACGAATTCGTAATTAAACCATTATTTTTACTATAAATAATGTAGTTATGGTTGAATGAAGAAGAGTTACTTAAAGATTCTCTCTCTCTCTCTCTCTCTAACATTCTATTCTACCCAACGCCCCACACTCTCTTTGTCCCAGCCAACTAGGGAGGGGCACTTTACACAGTTATTAAAAGTAAATAAACCAACAGATGTACAAACAATGATGAGCCCTTAATAATAATAATAATGATGATGATAATAATCTCCACAATCATCATCAAAGGAAAATTATTGTTGCCAATAATAATAATAATAATAATAATAATAATAATAATAATAATAATAATAATAATAATAATAATAATAATAATAATAAGATCTAAGCAGAATTATTGGAATAGACATCATGAAAGTAATGCAGAGCTTTATTAAAACCCAGCAGAGAGCTGGATATTCATTACACATCTTTTATAATCCCTTCACATCTGACAGGTCATTACAGTCTCCATCTCTGTTTCTCTTTACAACCTTATAAGGTCTGTTTTATTTTATCATTATTTGGCCCATCCTGGTGTCACAATAATCTTTTTTTTTTCTTTTTTTTTTTTTAAACCGCGATACAGTGAGAACGCGAACCAAGAAACGCGAATAACTGGGGGAACACTGTATAAAAAAGGAGAAAAAAATATAGAACTCCCCCTTGTCTCCTGATGTAATTCTGTTGAATGGTCACTCGAAAAAAATTTAATTTGAGTTAGTAGAAGAATATACAGTGATCCTTTGCTGAATCGCGTTTCTTGGCTCGCGTTTTCACTGTACCGCGAATTTTCTTGGTAAATTTTTTATTTGGGGGGGGGGTATATGCAAAAATATTATATTAAAAAAAAAAAAAATCAGTATTTTCATTTTTTATTGGAAAAAACATGTTTCATTATCTAATTGATAAAAAAAATTTATTTCCCAGCCTACGAATAATAAAACAGTAAAAAATAGTAAAAAACATAAATTTAGATATACAGTGATCCCCTGCCGGATCGCATTTCTTGGTTCGTGTTTTCACTGTATCGCGGGTTTTGTTTTTGGCAAATTATTATTAAAATACCTATGTACATGAGTATGTCATGTAACTACCACTTCATTCACCGTAATTTTATCTATCACTTTCATATAAATTTACGTAGCATGCTGTTATTTATGAAGTAAAGGGTGGTTTGTTAACAGTACAGGGAGGGTTTATACAGTGTAAACGTAAAAAATTACAATATCTATATACATATAGGCTGATCCTACTTTGCGGTTTTCCTGTCTCGCGCCGGGTCCCGGAACCGAACTACCGCGATAAGGGGGGATCACTGTAGAGTATAACTCACAGTATTGCATCATGTGAAATAGTGTCCGATAGCGTACAATGTATTGGGGTCACAGCTACGTGAGCTAGCATATATATCTATATTTCCAGTAGTTTCATGATTTTATTGCTAAAAAAACGCATTTCTTAGCCTAAAAATAATAAAACAGTAAAAAATAGTAAAAAACATAAATACTAACAGAATTGCACCATGCAAAATACGATACCGGTATCAGCGTTTCGGAAAACGAAAAGGGTCGAACCTACGTAGGATAGTACATATTGAAATTTTCATTATTTTATTGATAAAACAAGTATTTCCTAGCCTAAGAGTAATAAAACAGTAAAAAATAGAAAAAACATAAATTTAGATATACAGTGTTCCCCCGCTGTATCGCGTTTCTTGGTTCGCGTTCTCACTGTATCGAGGTTTTTTTTTGGATAAATTATTATTTTAGTTTATGGGCATACGCGAAAATATTAAAATATTGAAAATAAAAATTTTCAGTATTTTCATTTTTTTACTGAAAATGTAAATTTACGTTGCTTGCTGTTATTTATAATGTAAAGGGTGTTTTTTTAACAGTGCAGGGAGGGTTTATACAATACGTAAACCTAAAAACAATTGTAAAATACCTATGTACATGAGTATGTCATGTAATTGCCACTTCATTCACCGTAATTTTATCTATCACTTTCATATAAATTTACGTTGCATGCTGTTATTTATGAAGTAAAAGGTGGTTTGTTAACAGTACAGGGAGGGTTTATACAGTGTAAACGTAAAAATAATCGTAAAATACCTATGTACATGAGTATGTCATGTAATTACCACTTCATTCACCGTAATTTTATCTATCACTTTCATGTAAATTTACGTTGCTTGCTGTTATTTATAATGTAAAGGGTGTTTTTTAACAGTGCAGGGAGGGTTTATACAGTACGTAAACGTAAAAATAATTACTTCTTTTTCTCTATATCTTGACTTAAATGTACAAAATATTGGTAAATTTTATGAATATTGTAAAGATTAATGACCTGCTGTAAGTTTAATTATGGTATTCTTACCTTATTGTTTTCATTGTAATTTATCCGAGATATTTTGAGATAATCACCTTTACGGGCATGGATTTTTGGCGAATATCTGAATGTACAAGGTCTTTCAATGCTAGTCATCTTATAAGGAGTAAGATTGCGAGATCGAACTTCATGGAATACATAGAAACTTTAGTTACAGGTGGAAAGCCTATGTCTCTTTGCTAGAACAGACTAAACAATCTTCATGGAGTATTTCTCAGTGTTAATGCGCTAGGGTTTTTCTGGACGAGATAGTGAAACGTGAAAATCAAACACCGTAGAGTGTTGATATATGTATGTGTATATATATATATATATATATATATATATATATATATATATATATATATATATATATATATATATATATATATATATATATATATATATATATATATATATATATATATATATACATACACAGTACAGTGTTACCCCAGTTATTCGCACTTCCTGGTTCGCTTTCTCACTCTATCACGGTTATTTTTGGATAAATTATTACTTTATTTCATGGGTATATGCAAAAATATTAAAATATTAAAAAAAAAATTCTCAGTATTTTCATTTTTTTTATTGAAAAAACATATTTCATTATCTAATTGATAAAAAAGAATTATTTCCCAGCCTACGAATAATAAAACAGTAAAAAATAGTAAAAAACATAAATGTAGATAGATAGATAGATACGTTTATTGGCCACCTCTTTTGAAAAGTACAGCATAATCTTTACAAAAGGAATATTTGGTCCAAATTACAGTGAATAAATACAATAGATTTTGTACAATCATCAAATAAGTAGATGAATTTTAAATTAATATACATTGTACTAATAACTGAATGATATACGTGCGTACAGTATAACTCACAGTTTTGCATCATACGAAATAGTGTTCGATAGCGTACAATGTATTGGGGTCGCAGCTACGTGAGCTAGCATATATATTTATATTTCCAGTAGTTTCATGATTTTATTGATAAAAAAAACGTATTTATTAGCCTAAGAATAATAAAACAGTAAAATATAGTAAAATACATAAATACTAACGGTATTGCAACATGTAAAATACGATACCGCTATCAGCGTTTTGGACAAAGACTCATTCAGTCTAACTCACGTTTTGCTTGTGTTCGATAGTGTACAATGTATTGGGGTCGAAGCTACGTGAGCTAGCATATATATTTATATTTCCAGTAGTTTCATGATTTTATTGATAAAAAAAACTTATTTCTTAGCCTAAGAATAATATAACAGTAAAAAATAGTAAAAAACATAAATACTAACAGTATTGCAACATGTAAAATACAATACCGCTATCAGCGTTTCGGACAAAGGCTTCCACCATCTTCCATTGTCTCGCCTCACTCGTATGCACCATTCATGTTGTGCTTATTATTATTAATATGTTTTGCTTGTGATTTTCTTACTTGCATATTTTAACCTTTGCAATGCCTCCCAAGCATCCTTCATCTTCTAAGGCTTCTTGTAGTGAGCCTAAGCGGCAAAGGAAAATGTTAACCATTGTAGATAAAGTGAAACTCTTAGATATGTTGAAAGAAGGAAAAAAGTTTGCGGATGGCGGCCGCTATTTTACGTGAACGTAAAAATTATTGTAAAATATGGAACCTATTAATGTCAAGTCATCATCACCTCATTCATAGTAAGTTTTCCTATCACTTTCATAAAAAAATTACGTTGCTTGCTGTTATTTATAATGTAAAGGGTGTTTTTTTAACAGTACAGGGAGGGTTTATACAGTGTAAACGTAAAAATACATTAAAATATCTATGTACATATAGGCTGATCTCTACTCCGAGGATTTCCGGGTTCGCGCCGGGTCCCGGAACCGAACTACCGCGATAAGTAAGGCAACACTGTATATATATACTGTATATACAGTGCAGGGAGGGTTTATACAGTACGTAAACGTAAAAATAATTGTAAAATACCTATGTACATAAGTATGTCTTGTAATTACCACTTCATTCACCGTAATTTTATCTATCACTTTCATGTAAATTTACGTTGCATGCTGTTATTTATAATGTAAAAGGTGTTTTTTAACAGTGCAGGGAGGGTTTATACAGTACGTAAACGTAAAAATAATTGTAAAATACCTATGTACATGAGTATGTCATGTAATTACCACCTCATTCACCGTAATTTTATCTATCACTTTCATATAAATTTACGTTGCATGCTGTTATTTATGAAGTAAAGGGTGGTATGTTAACAGTACAGGGAGGGTTTATACAGTGTAAACGTAAAAATAAACTAAAATATCTATGTACATATAGGCTGATCCTACTCCACGATTTTCCTGGTTCGCGTCGGGTCCCGGAACCGAACTACCGCGATAAGGGGGGGAACACTGTATAACTCACAGTATTAAATAGTAAAAAACATAAATTTAGATATATAACTCACAGTATTGCATTATGTGAAATAGTGTCCGATAGCGTACAATGTATCGGGGTCGCACCTACGTGAGCTAGCATATATATTAAAATTTCCAGTAGTTTCATGATTTTATTGATAAAAAACGTATTTCTTAGCCTAAGAATAATAAAACATTAACAAATAGTAAAAAACATAAATACTAACAGTATTGCAACATGTAAAAATACAATACCGCTATCAGTGTTTCGGACAAAGGCTTCTACCATCTTCCATTGTCTCGCCTCGCTTGTTCAGTCTAACTCACGTGTGCGCCGTTCACGTTGTGCTTATTAATACGTTTTGCTTGTGATTTTTTTACTCGCATATTTTAACCTTTAAAATGCCCCCAAGTATCCTTCATCTTCTAAGGCTTCTTGTAGTGAGCCTAAGCGGCAAAGGAAAATGTTAACCATAACAGATAAGGTAAGTTTACCTATCACGTACATATAAATTTACGTTGCATGCTGTTATTTATAAAGTAAAGGGTGGTTTTTAACAGTGCAGGGAGGGTTTATACAGTAAACGTAAAAATAAATGTAAAATACCTATGTAAATGAGTATGTCATATAACTTTACGCTTGCATGCTGTCATTTATGAAGTAAAGGGTGGTTTGTTAACAGTACAGGGAGGGTTTATACAGTTTATACGGTGTAAACGTAAAAATAAATTTAAATATCTATGTGCATATAGGCTGATCCTACTCCGCGATTTTCCTGTCTCGCGTAGGGTCTCGGAACCGAACCTTCGCGATAATTGAAGGAACACTGTATATATATTCATTTTTCATGTACAACTCCTTAAGAGATTATGAAATTTAAGCAAATTTCATTCTTTAATGTTGCAAATGAAATATTATTTTCACTGTTATTACTGCATACACAGAGTAAAACTTTTTATATTCTTTTCAGATAGGTTTTTTTTTTTATTTTTTTTGTGTTGAAAAATCTTTAATATCTTTATCCCTTTGATATATTGTAATTAAAAAAAAAGATTTAGAAAAACTTATCTACAGTTAATTATTGTTAATTACTATCATGGTCATGAAGTTTATTACAATTGAGCTAATTAAGATAATCGTAATTTTGTTGATAGTAGTAGAGATATTATCAAAGATGATTGTAGTATTTTGCTTTAATTTCATCAGAGGTATGTTGACTTATAGCAAGTGTGTGCCTCAACTCAACCCTCTGACTTATTGAAAGAGAAAAGATTGTCATAATAAACAAGGATGTGTATACTCATTTCAGTAAAGTCATTTGCAATGGTAAACAGAAAAAGAATGGATTAATGCTTCGATGTTTCTGCAGTTGTACACTAAGTTATTTTGTTTCTATTCTGTTTTAGACCCTATAAAAAGATTGCAGTTGCACTTTGTCCCCTTGTATAGTTTGGGCAGAAAGTCAAGTCATAAAAAGGGCCAAATAAGCGAAAATTATACGTTTTTTTTGAAGAAAAAAATAAATTCTCTCTCTCTCTCTCCTCTTTTGCCCTTTACATACTGAACCATGTTATTTCTCTATGTTGACAGAGCATTATGATCACCGATTCTTTTTAAATTTCTTTGCAAATTTGCTAGATGATAAATGTGCCCAAGTTTTATTTCAGCTGATAAGTTTTGCATGCTGATATTGCATATATACTGAGATAAAGCTCCCACTGACAAATTGGGCAACCAGAAAGTTGATGACTATGCTCCAATATATATACAAATATATAAATATTATGATTGCAGGAATTTGGACAGCCAAAGAGACCGTTATAATGAGCATTATTATGAAATATAAGTATAGAACTCTGTTCTTACTTCAAAATGCCAGTCTCAATTGTATATATACGGCTATTCCTGATTTAGTATTTTTTATTTCATTTTTATAATTCTTATTATGACCATGATTATTAGTATTGTTAATATTATGTTGGCTGTTATTGTGCTATCACTCCATGGCCATTCACATAATTATTATATTAGTAAATGCTATCAGCAGTATCCAAATGATTTGTATTTTTTATCTTGAACTCATGCTTTATGTTACTGTAGTCACTGCTAATAAGAATATTTCTTTAGTGGCTGTTCTCAGCATTTCATGACTTTTCTTTTTGATATCTATAGTATACTGATGTTATGTATTAGTTACTCAGCTAAGTCCTAAGTATCCTGGAATAATAATCTAATGGTGTAGACACATACTTTCCATTACCACCCTATTTCCAGGCAGCCCCGACCTGCAATTTTCAAATTTTATTTTCACAAACCAGTCCCTATTACCCATGGGAGAGATTGCAAGCGCCTGCAGATGCAGAGAGGCAAAGTATACCCTCTAAATGCAGACATATGGCCATTGTTTGTACCCAGAGGTCATATGTATTCTTTCTGCATTTGTATTGGCGACATTAGGCTCTAATTTCCGGCCTTAGAATCTATTTCAGGCTATGTTTGTATTTTTTAGCTATTGAAGGGAGATGCGCCTCGAAGAAGGGCGTGAGAAGTGGTCGTTATGACCACCTCAAAAGTCCTATTACAGCGGGCGGGAGGGGTTCCGGTTGATGCATCAACGCCCTCCCTTTGTCCGGCCAGTCTCCAGAATAATAAGAGGATTCGTGGTACGTGTTACAACCCGGACCTACCTCAAAGTTATCAGGCAAAGGTCCTGGGAAATTAGAAGATGTGATATTGCAAGACCTAGCAATGATGGGTAACTGAGGGGCTTGGGAAATTAAAATCCCCAAAAATTATAGATAAAAATGGGAAAAAAAAATCCCTATACAGTACATATAACAACTTTAGTGATCATGAAAAAAAAAAGGGAATTGAAAATCCCTATAATAGAAGATTTTAAAACTAACCAAATGAAAAGGTATGGAAAATCCCTGTAAAAAAAAAAGAAAATTAAATAATTAAGAAAAAATATATTTTCCCCCACGCATTCAAACTGGCAAAAATGGGAAAGAAAATGTCCCCACCGTCTTTGACAACTATTACTGAAAACAAATACTGTAACTTTATTTTTTTTTTATTTTAAGACAGCTTTAAGTACGTCATAACCTCAGAGTCTCCCATAGATTTAAGTTTATTAGAATAAGTGTCATTGATCAATTGTGCATGTTGAATTAAATTTTTTTTCTCACTATAAAGTGTGTTAAATGTTACAATTTGCAAAAATCATAATAAATTGTTTTTCTGTTTAAATATTATCATTGTTTTGGGTCATGATTTAATCTTTGCAGAATATATGTTCATTGAGTTCTCCTATCAGTTTGTCCTTGAATAGTAACCACATATTGTAATTGTGAATATTCTTAACTCTTTTCACACCATTTTCACTCTTTTCAAAATATGACAAATGCTTTGTGCTTGCATATATCATGTCCAAATGTATTGTGTACTGTTTGATTAATGAAATAGCTTAATTAGCTTTGTTCTTAAATAATTTTGCCAATGCTTACTAGCTATACATTGCAATTGTGAATACTTAATTTTATTTTTTTTTATTTTAATTACAATGCTTATTATAAAGAACATATTTTTCTTTTGTCAGTTTTTTTTGCATAGCAATTTTGATATTACTGTAATCTATTTAGTTAATTGTATGATACTGTAATAGTTTCATAAGTTAGTTGCTTAGATAGTTCTGCCCCAATTTTTGTAAAATAGTGATAGTTAGAAAATTATAAGACTCTCATGAAAGTAGCTAAGCTTAGTACGAAATATTGGAGATATTTCAGTTTGGTGGTGGGGGGTGTCGTATGGCATATCATAGATGCCTATAGCCTCACACGGCATTTCATAGAAGCCTATAATTGCCAGATGGCAGTGACGAACTCGATACCCGCTGACCTCCAGGACTGGCATAAGAGCCCAGTCAGTCAGAGTTCAGCCTTTGCCGGGGGCAAAAGTCACGTCCACAGTTAGAAGTCTTCCCCCTGGGGGCGAGAATCGATAGTGACAGGAACTAAATGTATGGGAGCTCTGAGGTGCTAAATAAGTGTATGTTATAATAAACCACTTTAAAGAAGATGCTTATCTGTTATCACCGACCACGCTACCAAGTCAAAAATAAGATATTATAATTCAGGTGAAAATAAGAGTCGTAGAGTGACAAGTACTCTACGATATAGCGATCACAGCTCAGCAAGGTAAAGCTAGCCATCACAACTCACCAGGGGAAAACTAGCCATCATAGTTCACCATACGTATGCTGACACAACCCCAAATCCCTACTCAGTAGAAGAACACCCTCAGTAAGAAAAATAAACCCATTTCACACTCTGCATAAAGGTTCTATTGCTTGATGGCATCTCGTATGATTAGAATTAACAGTTCTTGTCACATAGAAATACACATACATAAATGTGCAATAGTTGCAATCCCCTCATAAGGTGGATGGCTGAGTCAATGCATGCACATTCACCAGAACCAAATTTACCTCGATCACTTCTTTTAGCTCATTGAGGATATGACTCCTTGAGGTATATATGCCTCTGGTAAGTGCTTGTGCTTTGATTCAACCATACCCCTTTACAAGGGAGATTACGGCTACTACATAAGTATGAATGTGTCTAAGTACAAACACTCCCCTACTTACGAATGACTTAACTTCAAGAAGTCTGTTCATAAGTAGCATTGTTTGTAAGATGTGCTTGGGTAAAATAAAAACATTGTACAGTACATATATATGCAGTACTGTACAGTACTTAAGATGAAGACACTTGACTACTACATAAAATATTAAGTGTACAGTAGTAGTGATTGTTAGTATCGTAATTATAATGTAATAATACAGTACAGTATATTACAGTAATACATACATTAATGCATGGGTAAATATTGGGTAGGCTATTCTATGTACCTGCGAATGTTTGTAACTCCATTGTTTATAAGTAGAGGAGCATCTGTATATGTTTATGGGACAGAAACTGTAAATTTTCATGATAACAGACACTGTCAACAAATACAAACAATGCAAAATGATGGAGAATAATATTGTTTCCAAATAGCATTTTTTTTAATAATTTGAAGATTATGCTTGTAACAAAATTTATGTTAGATAAAAAATTACATAAAAAAAATTTGGGTATCAAATAATCTGGGCGACCATGACAAAAGGACCATAATGACCACTACTGCTTTGAAATTTACGAGAGCGACCAATTCGGGCAACCATGACAAGACTGAAATGACCACTATGGCTTTGTAATTTAGGAGAGTGACCAATTCGGGTGACCATGACAGAGAACCGTACTGACAACTCCTGCTTTGTAGTTTAGGGGATTCACCAATGCGGGTGAACATGACAAAGGACCATAATGACTGCTACTGCTATGTAGCTGAGGAGACTGAACAATTCTGGTGACCATGACAAAAGACCGCAATAACAACTAATGCTTTGTAGCTAAGAAGCTTGACCAATTCGGGTTAACATGACAAAGGACCATCATGACCAATACTGCTTTGTAGTTTAGGGGTTTGACCAATTCTGGTGACCATGATTAAGGACTATAATTACCACTATTGCTGTGTAGCTGAGAGGTCTGACTAATTCGGGTGAACATGACAAAGGACCATAACGACATATACGGCTTTGCAGCTGAGGGGCTTGACCAATTTGGTGACCATGACAAAGGACCATAATGGCCACTATTGAACTGTAACTGAAGGGTATGACCAATTAGGGTGACTTAACAAAGAACCATACTGACCACTACTGCTTTGTAGTTAAGAGGATTGACCAATGTGGGCGGCCATGACAAAGAACTGTGACGACCACTACTGCTTTGTAATTTACGGGAGTGACCATGCCAAAAGACAGTAATAGCAACTACTGTTTCATTACTTTGGGGAGTGACCAATTTGGGCAACCATAACTAAGGACAAAGGACCATAATGACCACTACTGCTTTGTAGTTTAAGGGTGTGACCAATCTGGGAGACCATGACAAAGGACCATACTGACCACTACTGTTTTGTTATTTACTGGCATGACAAATTTTGGTAACCAGGACAAAGGACCATAATAACCACTATAATTCTGTAAGTTAAGGGTGACCAATTCGGGTGACCAGGACAATGGCTAAAGGACCATAATGACAACTACTGCTTTGTAGTTGAGGGGTTTGACCAATTCGGGTGACCATGATAAAGAACCGTGATGACCACTCTGCTCTGTAGATTAGGGAATTGACTAATACAGGCGAAAATGATAAGAGGAAAATGGCCTGTATGTAGTTCTTAATGCCATAAAGAATACACATAATAATTACCGTACTATCTAAATCTACAAGAAATGCATCACTGTATGATATATTCTTTGTCCGTCAATTTTTTTTTTTTTTTTTATGATTGTGACACCAGGATGGGCCAAAAACAAAAAATAAAAAAAAAATAAAACAGCCGCCACTGAGCTTGGGCACGAAGAATACATTAAGTAAAAAGTACCAGAGATGGAGAGTGTAATGACTTGTCAGAAGTGAAGGGATAATAAGAGGTGTGAAATGCATATCCAAGAATATTCAGTGTTGATGTAGGCATAAAATATAACCGTAACTGAAGGAAGACTTAACATCGAACTGTCCTGGACAGTCCTAATCAAGTTTAAAAAGCCTTCAGCTGTAGTATTATCACTCGATAAGATAAATCGTCTAAACTCAAGGTTAAGATTAGTTTTTTGTCTACTTATAAGTTACTATCAATGTTGAATAACCATTGCACAAAATGGAAATAAATGTTTGTTTGTTTGTTTGTTTTGCACCCTTCTATTATTTTTGGACTAAAATATTTTTTCTGATAGATTTCGACGTGTTCTGAAGTAAGCTGACCATTGATTTCCTTTGGAAATCACTGTCATTTGCGTTAGGGTAAAATTTGGTGGGCGGCAGTGGGTATTTATTTTATCTAATCTAGCCTAAACTAATAAACCCAACCTAAACTAAGCTATCCTAACTCGAATTAGAAGCTTTACATACCTTGAAAGGGTGAATATGGGTGTTTATACATCAGCGCTGCAAATTTCCAGGAGTGGTGGCAACTCTGATTTTTTGGTTAGGCTATGGAAGGGCTGCATAAAACGAATCTTAACCCAAATTAACAAGCTGGGGGGGAACTGCATGTGGTATTCAAGTATGCACATACAGTATGATAGTATACAGATAGCGAACACTCATACCAAACATGCGTACCCTGTATTTGTGTGTACACTATACTCAAAAGCATTGCTTCAAAATATTCTATACAACACAATAAGGGGCTCGAACTCGTGCCAAAACGTTCTGGAAAGATTCTGGCTACACTCATCAGGAGTCATATTCACATGACATGAGTTATCAATAGTTAATGAACAATGGTGCAAATGGCAATTCGTTCCTTTCACTTGCATAAAAAAAAACGTTAATTTACGTCTTAATTTTACAAAAACAGGTAAACGTACAGCCCTTATTCTTACCTATTCCATATCAAACGAACGTTCTAAAACGTAAATCAACGTTGTAAATGTTCGTAAAATGGATGAAAGACGTTATTAATGACGTAAATGCTTCGACGTAATCTCCCTCTCTACACTCGGGGGCAAAATGTTTACATTGCCTACCAATCAGCTGGTATGCAGTATTGCCAGTGATATTTTGTGGTATCCTTGGCTACTAAATAAACACAAAATGAGATCGAAGATATTCCTCCAGTCCCAGACCTCGCCGTCCATAGCCTTGATTAAGGGAATGGGTTGGTGCCAGGCAAGGTATATGGCCATAAAAAGTCTATATAATGTATCAAATAAATATAAAATAAACTTAGATAAATAAGAGCCACAATTAGCTCTATAAAAAAAACTTGAAGTTCACGTATTTGGAGCTGACTTTAATATAATTTATTTAATAAAGTAATAACCTAATCTAACCTAACTTAACCTAACTAAAGAATTAGGACCAATAAAAATATCAGCTCTCATTTCTTCATGAACTCCAAAAATTTACAAAGTATACCAAACAATTTTTACAATGAACTATTAAAAGTAAAACTAGCCAATAACTAGCTATTATAAAACACGTAAAACAACAAATAGGCGAAATCTCGCTAAAGGGTTGAAATATTGGCAACAGTGTCTACTTATTAGCCTTCTTCCCATTAGACCAGCTCCTCTATTTCTATTAATTATTATTTTCTTAATAATAATTATACATTAATATATATAATAATTACTTCTATAGTCTATTTAATCGGACATGATAATTTCATAGCATGTTATAAAGGAATTTATTGCCTGCGTCTTCTTCTTGCGACCTTCAACGCGAGACTGACGCACTAGAAATAATTTAATAATACAATTATCCCCGTCAATAAGGGACAACAATTTTCATTTTTTCTGTGTCAGGTTAATGAGAAGTATGTTCACTCTTCAGATATTAATAGATTTGGGAATAATTGCCTCTCTAGTTATAGTCTTAAATTTACCATATTCTGCGGTGAATGGACGTAATGGAAATTAACACGTGACGTCACTCGTGATGTCTCTATTAAATTAAATTAATATCATTTCCCCCCAAAAAATATACATGAAATATAAATGAAAAAAAAAACACTATGAATAAATAGTACAACACCTTAGAATACTTTTACACTGATATTTTCAGTTATTGTTTTAATGTTCCCTCAGACACACTGGTTGAATCTTATTGCACTAAATATAAATGACTTAACTAACGTTTTTCTGCTATATGACAAAAATTGACAACTGAAATCTTGACCTGTGCCTGTTGTCTCTCAACTCTTGCTTTGTACCCACTAGTCTCTAAAATCTTAAGCTGTACCTGTTAGTCTCCTAACTCTTGTCCTATACCTGTTAGTTTCTTAACTCTTGCTCTGTACCTCGGATATTTAGCACAAGGGTCTGCCCCTCTCTTATGTCTCTTTATCTTATTTCATTTTCGTGCTTTCCCTTCCAAACCTTCCCATCCAATTCCCCCCCCCCCTCTCTTGTGCCTACACTCTGCATAGGGCTAAGAGAGTTCACTCGACGCCGTCATTTATTCCCCCCCCCCCCCATCCAAACCCATTAGAAGAGGAAGAAGAAGAAATAATATTGGATAAAGAGAGTAATAATAATAAAGTAAAAGTGAGTGAAAAGGAGTCAGGAATAGCAGACGTGGTCGCTCCGCCACGTCTGGCAGCGAGGCCGTGGTGGCGAAGCAAGGCGTTTTTCTGCACTGCCAAGCTGGTGATTACCTAACTGTGATTACCTAATTGAGCTTACGGGAGAGAGCCCAAAGATCGTATCTTCCCGTCTCCTCATCGGTTCCATTTTGTACTTAGGGATACTTATCATACCTGTCCTTGAAACTATGGATTGAGATAGCATTAATTACTTCCTTGCTTAGCGAATTCCAATTATCAATTACTTTTGCACTAAAAAAAAAATTATTTCCTTACATCCTGCAAAGAAGTTTTCTTATAAAACTTCAAACTATGACCTCTAGTTCTGGAGCCAGCCGTATCAAAATGTCAATCCCTATCCATTCTATCAAAACCATGAAGGAATTTAAAGACTGTCACCATATCCCCCTCAATCTTCTAGCTTCGAGTGATGGTAAGTCTGATTCCCTCAGCCTCTCATCATAACTGAGATTACGTATTTCTGGCACCAGTTTCGTGGTATGTCTTTGAACTTTTTCAAGCTTAGCTACGTGCTTTTTCAAGTGCAGATTCCAAAAGGGGTCTGCATCTTCAAATTTTGGCCTTACATAAGTTACATAAATATTTCTGAACATTTCCTTGTCCATATACCTGAAGGCTACCCTTACATATGATAAGAAAGCACATGCTGCCCTTACTATGCCATTTATATGCATTTCTGGAGACAAATATGCCTGTATGTTTACTCCTAGATCTCTCTAATTTTCTGTCCCTTGAAGTTGTACTCCTGCCACTGAGTAGTCAAGCTTGGGCCTTCTTGCACTTGTACCCATTCTCATTACCTTATGTTTTGAAGTAATGAATTTCATTAGCCACTTTTCTGACCACTCGTGCAGACTATTTAGATCTTCCTGAAGTTCTCTACCATTATTATCGTTTCCTACTTTCTTCACAATCTTTGCATCATCTGCAAACATATTCATGAATGAATTTACAGACTCTGGTAGGTCATTTACATATACAAGGAACAAAAGTGGCCCTAAACTGAACCCTGTGGAACTCCACTACTAACACTTCTCCATTCAGACACTGATTGTCTTACTCTAACCCTCTGTTCCCTTCCTTCTAAGTAAGTTTTTATTCATTCCAAGATATTTCCACCTATTCTAGCCATTGCTTGCATATTCTTAATAAGTCTCCCGTGTGGGACAGTGTCAAATGCTTTCTGGAAGTCTAGGAATATGCAATCTGCCCAGCCCTCTCTTTCCTGTAAGATTCGGCTTACCTCATCATAAAATTCTAATAAATTTGTTACTGTTGATCTACCTTCTCTGAAGCCATGTTGTCTCACTGACAAAGAGTTGAAGGATTTCAAGTGAAGAGAGATATGTTTCCTTAGTAGTTTCTCCATAACTTTGCAACTTATGCTGATCAAGGAAACTGGTCTATAGTTTAGAGCCATATCCCTACTTCCCTTTTCAAAGATAGGTATCACGTTTGCTTGTTTCCAGCATCTTGGAATCTCCCCTGACTCCAGTGAATTTTTGAAAATGATACTTAGTGCCACTGATACTGAGTTTGTGCATTTTTAAGTACATGAGGGGATATACCATCAGGACCTGCAGCTTTATGGACATCTAACTCCATCAGCACTTTGCATACCTCTGTGGCTGAAAGGTTGATGTTCTCTAATACCAGCCAATGAGCTTCTATCTCTGCAATCTGAGGGGGTGGGGTATTTTCTACTGTAAATTCTGGCTGAAACTCCATGTTCAATTCTTTGCAGATCTCTTCATCTGTCTCAGTGATGCTTCCATCTGCTCTCTTAAGCCTTAAAACCTGTTCTTTTATCTTCAGTTTTACTCTGATAAAGCTGTGGAAAACCATGAGATTTTCGTTAGCCTTCCTGGTGATGTCCCTTTCATATTCTCTCTCTGCCTCTCTTCTTTTACTTAGGTAATCATTTCTTGCTCTTTTGTAGGTTTGCCAGGCATTTATGTTTTTTTCTCCTTCTATGCCTTTTCCAGGATTTGTCTCTCCACTCCTTAGCTCTTTTACACTCATTATTGAACCATTTTTCTCTGGCATGAATTACACCTACGTTGGTGACAAGTATGCAGCAATCTACTATCTTCCCATATTTCTCACAAAAGATGTCATACATTTCTTGTACAGATTTGTTGTAAAATAAGGTTCTCCAGTCAATAACTGCAAATAGCTCATTCATTTTGATGTAATCTCCTTTCGAATAGTTCCTCCTAATGTCTTCAGTACCTCTACTTTCAGGCAGAATATCTTCAGTGATATACTGCATCAGCAACACTCAGTGGTCACTCTTTCCAATTGGTGGTTCATACTCAATTTTTCCAATATCCAACACATTATCTGTGAATACTAGATCAAGTAGTGATGGCTCATCTCCACCCCTGGCCCTCGTTGGTTCCATTATTGTTGGTGTAGGAAATTTCCTTGTACGCAATCTAGGAATATTGCCCTGAATGAGGCCTCGCCACTGTGTGGGTAAAGATTTATCCAATCTAAATTTATGGACTTTGGAGCAATTCATACGAAACGCGATTTTCAGTGAGGCCAGACGTACTTGTGTACACCATGAGTGCAGAACTGGAAGCAGAATGGGATTTGAATGACGACGACTATTACTACAGAGAACTGAGGAGAAAATGCTAGGAGGAGCTAGTGACTATTTAAAAAAAAGAAGAAGAAGAAGAAGATGCGTCAGCTGCAGAGAGGAATGGATTTGGTTATTTTTTCAGCATATTTGCTATAGCTGAGATAAGATAGTCAGTGAAATGACCAATTGTCATATTGTGTATTATAATTAGGATTGCCAATAGTATTGTAATTTTCATTGTCATTATTGCTTGCTTTGAAGAATTTTTTTTTTTTTATAGTTGTGGGGCGGGCTTGCTAACTTGCTAACAAGCTCCATTTGATGTAATTGCCTATCATGTCAAAAGAATATTTGAATTTTAATTGAATTTTGCACAACAAAGCCTGACTTCCTGGTGTTATGACAATACATAAGTAGATCTCTCTTGTCTTGAATATATTTTAAGACAGTTTATTTTTATGTATATTATGTAAATGTTGTTTTGCATGATAGTTTTGTTTATTGTATTTACAGACATTGTACGTATATTTATTCAATTATATTAAATCTACGTATATGAATACGTATTCACTTATATTATGTATAAGTATTCTTATGCATAGTGTATGTATAGCTCCGAAGACGAGAGCGAAATCTGCTTTTTAGGTTTTCTGCCAATCAAGTAAAGAGAGAGTTCTTGGCAATCATAGCTGTCCACGTGTTCAGTACATGCTTTTTCTCGTGCTGAATGAACGATATGATAAAAAATTTCGAAGTTTGACATTAGAGATTAGTTCATCTATTTTCTCAGTATATTTGCTGTAGGCATAGTTGACTATCTGAAATGACCAATTGTCATATTGTGTATCATTATTAGGTTAATATTATTATAATTTTCATTGTCATTATTGCTTGATTTGAAGAACAAATATTTATTTATGTCTTTTTTTTTTTTAATAGTTGTGCGGCAGGCTTGTCAGCTTGCTAACAAACTCCATTTAATGTAATTGCCTATTATGTAAAAAAAAAAAATTGAATTTTGACATTAATGTGAATATAATGAGTAGTACCTTAAATAGTAGTGAGAATAGTAATGATAACCTAGATTATTATTACACTGGCAATGACATGAAAATGGTAATTAAAAAGAAGATAAAAATAGTAGTAAGAATAATAGCAGTTATAATAATAATATTAATAATAATAATAATGTTTATTATTATTATTATTATAATTATTATTATTATTATTATTATTATTATTATTATTATTACTTATTATTATTATTATTATTATTATTATTATTATTATTATTATTATTACTATAATAATAATAATACTATAATAATAATAATAATAATAATAATAATAATATATCTATATCTATATACATGAGCCATTTTCCCCTTGTAAGGAGAATGGCTGAGTCAAGGCAAGATACTCTTGACTCTTTCGGAGGAGAAAATACAGAGAAGGGACTTCCCAGTTCCCTCGCTCTGCCCCATTCACTCGATTCTTAAGGCACGCAGGGGAACGTGGAGTAATTATTCTGGCCCCCCTCCAGTAATAATAATAATAATAATAATATAATAATAATAATAATAATAATAATAATAATAATAATAATAATAATTATAATAATAATAATAATAAACATTACTATTATTATTATTATAATTATTATTATTATTATTATTATTATTATTATTATTATTATTATTATTATTATTATTATAATCATAAAAATAATAATAATAATTTATCTAAGTCTATAGAGATGAGCCATTTTCCCCTTAAAAGGAGAATGGTTGAGTCAAAGCAAGGTACTCTTGACACTTTGAGAAGAGAAAATACAGAGAAGGGAATTCCCACTCCCCTCACTCTGCCCCATTTCTCGACTCTTAAGACACGCAGGGGAACGTGGAGGTATTATTCTAGCCCCCTCCAATAATAATAATAATAATAATAATAATAATAATAATAATAATAATAATAACAGATGTCTTGAATATATTTCAAGACGGTTTACTTTTATGTACATATGTAAGTGTTGTTTTGCATGATAGTTTTGTTTATTGTAGTTCAATTTGTATATTGATGGAGTTGTAAGAGAGGTGAATGAGCGAGAGCGTGGTCGAGGTTTGAGAATGGTAGATGGGGATGATAACGAGTGGGAGCTGAATCAGTTGCTGTTTGCAGATGATACTGTGGTGGTGGCAGATTCAGAGGAAAAGCTGTGTCAGTTAGTGTCAGAATTTGGAATGGTGTGTGAGAGAAGGAAGTTGCGAGTGAATGTGGGAAAGAGTAAGGTTATGAGGTGTAGAAGAAATGAGGATGGCGCTGGATTGAATGTTATGTTGAATGGAGAGACACTTGAGGAGGTTAATCAGTTTAAGTATTTAGGCTCGGTTATAGCTGCAAATGGTAGAGTGGAAGCAGATGTGTGTCACAGAGTGAATGAAGGATGTAAAGTGTTGGGTGCATTGAAAGGAGTGATGAAGAATAGAGGGTTGGAAATGAATGTTAAGAAAGTTTTGTATGAGAAAGTGGTTGTGCCAACTGTGATGTATGGATCAGAGTTATGGGGTATGAAAGTAAGTGAGAGACGGAAACTAAATGCGTTTGAGATGAAATGCCTGAGGAGTATGATTGGTGTATCTCGATTGGATAGGGTTAGGAATGAAGTGGTGAGAGCAGGAACGGGTGTGAGGAGAGAAATTGCAGCCAGAGTAGATATGAATGTTCTGAGATGGTTTGGCCATGTGGAAAGGATGGATGATGAAAGGCTGATGAAAAAGGTGATGAATGCGAGAGTTGATGGGAGAAATACTAGAGGGAGGCCTAGGTTTGGATGGATGGATGGAGTAAGGAGAGCCCTGAATGATAGGAGGATGGATGTGAGGGAAGCAAGCGAGCGTGCTAGGAATAGGAATGAGTGGCGAGCGATTGTGACGCAGCTCTGATGGGCATCTGCTGTTACCACGGGGCTGCATCTTACAGAGGTAGCCCTGTGGTAGGGGCAGTAGGAGGAGTTGGCAGTTGTGAAGCGACACAGGTTGTGGAAGAGCCGGGAGGATGGGCTGTGGCACTCCAGCAGTGCCATCTGAACGGTCGCTAGCTCCCTCGTCATTGCCCATAGAGCAAAGTAATCCCCCTATTTGTTTTCCTTTCTTGATGTCGGCTACCCCCAATTAAAGGGGGAAACAGCCAAAGTAGATAGAATAGCAGTGCATGTATGTAAATTTACAGACATTGTATGTATACTTATTCAATTATATAAAATATATGCATATGAATACTTATTCATTTATATTATGTATAAGTATCCTTATACATAGTGTATGTATAGCTCGAAGCCAAAAGTGGAATCTGCTTTGGTAGGCTTTCTGCCTATTAATCTTTTACCACATCATAACAACGTTGATTACTTTGTGTAAACAGAGAGTTCTTTGCAATTATAATTGTCCACGTGTTCAGAACATGATTTTTCTTGTGCTGAATAAACGATAGATTTTGTGCTTTGTTTTATATGTGAGTTTATTCTTAGTTGCTGTCGTGAGATGCTACGAGGCACTCATGTTTACTGTGTTTATTGACAGTACTTGTAAGTTTGTTAATGAGTAATTAGTTACTCTCGTGAGGCACTACGAGACACTCAAGCAGAATAACGTGGCAAAGATACGTGAATCATAAGATATTCGAATCTGACTAGGAGTCCCGTGATTGCTGACGACATTTGGGTTTTTTGGATTGATGAGTACAGATTTAACTTATTTCTAACAATATTTATATCTTCGTGTGAGGGACAGAATGAGTTCATATTAGTAGAACACTTGTAGATAGAGTATATGTTGGAAAATTTATTATTCTGTATGAGGAAGTTTTAATTTAAGGTGAGGAGAGTTTATTTAATCATTCACATATCAACAGTTCACAACCCCCCTTATAATATATTTGCATGTATGTCTATGCATGTAATATTAATTATATTTTATTGGTAGAGGATTTTAAATTTGAAATCGTTTGTAGGCCTCTACCGAAGCCGTGTCAGGATTTCCGAATTTAGGGGGTTATAAGATCAAAGGGTAATAATAACACATAGGAAATCCTCCTCAGCATTTCGTCCTTCGAACCGGATGAGAATTGGTGCGGTAATGGTGAAAATAGTGTACAGTTTAGATAAACTCCCACCTTGTAAGAAATTAGTGTAAAACTCTACGGTTAAAAGCATCCATATTTCAGTGAAAAAAAAAAGGAAGAGCATTGCATGTATTTGTATGGATATTGCGAATATAACTTTGAAAATTAAGTGGTTGTTGAAATAAATAAGAGTATCTTTTTCCCGCGTGGATAAAATGCTTCTCTCTCTGTGGAAACGAAATATACTTTCGTAGTTGAGCGTCCATTAAGTAAATTGGAAATTAGTACCCAATATCGGCTGAGTGAACAGTGGTTTTAAGGGATTTGTGTGTTTACATATTTCCCATTTAACGATGTCTAGAATGTCGTATTGATTCCTTTGTTTACGTAAATAAACAGAAGGTAGTGACCCACCTACTGCTAGGTGCACAGTGGCGTTTATTAGAGGAACAATGTGGTTTACATTACACTTTCCATTTACTGTTACTGACTTAACAGTGTCGTTTAGTCGATGAATAGTGTGTTTTACACTTTGTGGATTGGCGTCATAATTGACGAAATTGAATAACTGTATTTTATTACCTAGGAATTTTGGAAGATTGTCTTATGATACTCTTTACAGAATGGATGTTTGTTGCATTGTGGATATATAAAGAAGATCGTGGTTTCTTTGTTAATATATTTACATAACTATTTGTCTGTTGTTTTCTTATGTTCTATTTGCTTTCTCAATATGTCAGTTAAACTTGAGGCATGACAACATCTTCGGGAATTGATTCAACGTGATTGTGTTCAGTGTCAAACAGAACTTGCCAAAGATGATGAGACACTTGTTGTTACTTATTTAGAAAGATGTCATCAAACGCTAACTGAAAGATTTGGAAGATATGATAGGAAATATGAAGAATATATCGAGGATAAGCCCCTTTAAAGGGATTCTGAAGAGGAGGATACAGAACATGACAATCTAGCTGAAACCGTAAATTATATTAGCTTAGCTGTCCTAGAAAGGATTCGTAAGTTAGGAACTATTAAGAGTACTAGAGCTCCTAGTTCCGAGAGTTCAAGCCTCCCCAGTGGGCAACCCACACCTAAATTTCCTGAAGTAAAAATACCACAATTCTCTGGAAACTATGATGAATGGAACGAGTTTTGGGATATGTTTGATAGTTTAGTACATAGTACTTCTATGCCAACTATGACAAAGTTTACCATCTTGAGAAATGCCCTTAAAGGAGATGCCAAAGACACCATAAAGGGATATCCTGTTGCTAGTGAGAGTTATGATGAATGCATTCAACAAACACAAGCTGTTCATGCCAGCAAGGACAGGATTGTACGAAATTTAATGAGGAAATTAGTTAAAATACCAACTCCCTCTTCTAATTATTCATAACTTGTTAAGTTCAAGCAGGAAGTAGAAGCCATTACTCGAAATCTGAAAAATTATAGAGACATGGAGAACACTGATTGGGTGTTTTCAGAACTTGTGCTAATGAAATTACCAGAAGATGTAGAGAACTGGATTAACATGAAATTAGACACAATATATCCTACACTTGAAACCCTCTTGAAGGAATTGGGAAAATATGTATATTATATAGAAGGCAACAACACTAAAGATAACACAAAAGGAGAGATTCTAGGCTCACAGAGAGATGAGACCCAGTCCTTTAAAAAGAGTGTAGATAGCTATGGTGCTACGGCAAAGGTAGTAAATAGTAAATAAGAATGTGTATTCTGTGGTTGGCAAGGTCATAAGTCTGAACAATGTAAAAAAGTAGTAAGCATAAATGAACGCAAAGACAAATTGAGAGACAGTAACAAATGTCTGAGATGTACTAAGTCAGGGCATTATGCAAATAAATTCTACTCTCAGTTAAACTGCAATAAGTGTAAGAAAAATAGTCATCATGCAGCCTTGTGTTACAAACAAGAGTCCAAATTTCGTAGAAGGTTTGAAGAACCTACATTTCTGAATGAACAGTCAGGAAATGGTTCAAATATAGATGAGTCAAGCAATGAGCAAGAACATTCTGACTCAGAAAAGGACAAGAAACATGTTGCTGTGATGACTATGAATGCAGTACAAAGGCAAATGGTGAAGCCGAGTTTACCTGCATGTGCTCTGCCTACTGCAAATGGAAAAGTAAGCAGCTCAAAGGGAAATTTTTGGATAAACACTAGGTTATTCTTTGATACAGGTTCCCAGTGTTCCTTTATAACTAGGGAATTATCTGAAAGTCTTCAATTAAGCCCAGTAGATGAAATGTCTCTTGGTAATGATGCATTTCGTTCTGAGACAAAGAAAGGAATTTTTCCTGTTGTAAACGTAGTAACAAATTGTTGAAAAGAAGAGCCAGAGTTAAATTACTTGTAACTTATGATATGGTAATTAGCATCCACACTCCAGGACTAGCAAAGGCTGGGAATGTGTTAAAGTCTCATGGTCACAAGTTGGCCGATGAAGATATTGATAGTGATGTACTTGAGAACATTGGCATTGTTATTGGTGCCTTACATTTTAGTCAGTTTGTTAGTAGTATTAACAAGTGGGATGTCTATAGTTTGATGGAAACACCGGGTGGTGTCATGTTGTATGGCAATATTCCTTGTGATACTCAACATGAACCCAGTAATGTGCAAAGTCAAATTGTTATGCGAGTAGGAACACAGTTTTTGCCAGCTTCTACTCAAGAGTTGATTGAAGAGGCCATAGAGCCAGTTAATAAGTTGTTGATTGAAGAGGCCATAGTGCCTGTAAATAAGTTGTTGATTGAAGAGGCCATAGAGCCTGTTAATAAGTTGTGGGAGCCTGAGAGTATTGGTGTAAATAAGCAAGAAGTGCATTACGAAGATAAAACCACACTTGGAAGTTTTACAGATACTGCTCCTTGGAAGCCTATTAACACTCCTCTCTCACACAATTTTCATAGCGCCTTTGGACAATGAAGTCTCTAGTAAAACAGTTGGAGGAGATATTGGAAAATTTTCATGTAGGTAATAAGTTGGATGCTTGTACTAGTAAAGAGAAACAGTTTGATGAATACAATACTGCAGATGTAGAGTGGGCAAAGGCCGAAATATCACTGCAAGCATGGAATTCCAACAATGCAAGACTTCAAAGGGTACTGGACCTGTGCCTTTCTGGAAAATCTAGATCTAAAGAAATAATCTTTAGTTTAATCTGGAATGATAATGCAGACAAGTTGCTTTTGAAAGATCTGAAGGCTAGAGAAGAAGTGTTGACCAAGCAGAAACTTCTGTCACTGATGAGTATAGTTATTGCCTCCTTAGGTTTAATTTCACCCTTGCTAAGAAAAGGAAAAATTCTTATTCAGGGAGCCTGGTCTGAAAAGCTCTCATGGGAATACCTATTGTCAGAAGCATGCAAAGAAGAAGAATCAAATTATGAAAGATCAGAACGTCAAACTGCCCAAAGCGCTGAAGAATCGTGGGTATGTTTAATCATTTGATGCTAAATAATAACACTGATAGGATGTCTTGAATATATTTCAAGACAGTTTATTTCTACGAACATATGTAAGTGTTGTTTTGCATGATAATTTTGTTTATTGTAGTTTAAGTGCATGTGTGTAGATTTACAGATATTGTATGTATACTTATTCAATTATATAAAATTTACGCATATGAATACTTATTCATTTATTTTATGTATAAGTATCCTTATACATAGTGCATGCATAGCTCCGAAGTCGAGAGCGGAATCTGCTTTGGTAGGCTTTCTGCCAATTAATCTTTTACCGCGTCATGATAACGTTGATCACTTTGTGTAAACGGATAGTTCTTCGCAATTATAATTGTCCACGTGTTCAGAACATGATTTTTCTTGTGCTGAATAAACGATAGATTTTGTGCTTTGTTTTATTTGTGAGTTTATTCTTAGTTGCTGTTGTGTGATGCTACGAGCCACTCATGTTTACTGTGTTTATTGACAGTACTTGTAAGTTTGTTAATGAGTAATTAGTTACTCTCGTGAGGCACTACGAGACACTCAAGCAGAATAACGTAGCAAAGATACGTGAATCATAAGATATTCGAATTTGACTAGGAGTCCCGTGATTGCTGACGATATTTGGGTTTTTTGGATTGATGAGTACAGATTTAACTTATTTCTAACAATGTTTATAACTACATGTGAGGGACAGAATGAGCTCATATTAGTAGAACACTTGTAGATAGAATATATGTTGGAAAATTTATTATTCTTTATGAGGAAGTTTTAACGTGAGGAGAGTTTATTTAATCATTCACATATCAACAGTTCACAACCCCCCTTATAATATATTTGCATGTATATCTATGCATGTAATATTAATTATATTTTATTGGTAGAAGATTTTAATTTTGAAATCGTTTGTAGGCCTCTACCGAAGCCGTGTCAGGATTTCCGATTTTAGGGGGTTATAAGATCGAAGGGTAATAACACATAGGAAATCCTCCACAATAATAATAATAATAATAATAATAATAATAATAATAATAATAATAATAATAATAATAATAATAATAATAATAATAATAGTAATAACAATAATAAGAATAATAATAATAATAAGAATAATTATAATTATAATAATAATAATAATAATAATAATAATAGTAATAATAATAATAATAATAATAATAATAATAATAACAATAATAATAATAATAATAATAGCAATAATAATAATAATAATAATAATAATAATAATAATAATAATAATAACAATAATAATAATTTATCTATATCCATATACATGAGCCATTTTCCCCTTATAAGGAGAATGGCTGAGTCAAGGCAGGATACTCTTGACTCTTTCGGAAGAGAAAATAAAGAGAAGGGGATTCCCAGTCCCCTCGCTCTGCCCCATTTGCTCGACTCTTAAGACACGCAGGGGAATGTGGAGGAATTATTCTATCCCCCTCCAATAATAATAATAATAATAATAATAATAATAATAATAATAATAATAATAATAATAATAATAATAATAATAATAATAATAATAATAATAATAATAATAATAATAAGAAGAAGAAGAAGAAGAAGAAGAAGAAGAAGAAGAAGAAGAAGGAGAATAATTATAATAGCAATAATAATAATGATAACAATATTTATGACAAGAGTACTAATATGAGAAAGAATAGTAATGAGAGTAATAATATCAATAAAATCAGAACTGACAATTAAAATAGGAATATTGTTGACATAAACAAATAATAATAATAATAATAATAATAATAATAATAATAATAATAATAATAATAATAATAATAATAATAATGATTACGAGTACTATAGGTTTTGCAAAATCTCGCACAGCCTATCAGTCTTGTTGCTTGCACAACAGGAATTCATAATAACAGACATTCACAATACTGTTCAACTTTTATAAACGTGTTTTTAGTTCTGTACCTGTTATTCTCTTAAATCTTGACTGCTTGGTCTGTACCTGTAGTCTCTTAACTCTTGACCTGTACCCGTAATTACTTCAAACAGCTACGTCCTGTACAAAGATGGGGTGCGTTCTGCATTTACCCAAACCAAGATAGAATATTTAAGTTTTTTTCTCTCTATTTTCCTTAGAATGTTTATAATTTTGTCGTGGAAAAATAAAGTTAAGAACTAAAGTGAAATAGAAATAGCGCACGTGGTGTAGGAGGGTCAACTGTGTAATTTATATTTTCCCCTTGTATTTTCTGGGCCGGATTTATTTTATTTCCCTTGATGTTCTCCCTTGAGGGTGAGTGGACCTTCCCTTTATGGCCCGCAGGTGGGGTAAGATTTTGTTGATTGGAGGTGGTATTCGCTCTTGAGGGCGATTGGGCTTTCCTATTTTGGTGTGGAGGTGGGGTGAAATCTGGTTATTGTAATTGGTATTCACTCTTGAGGGCGATCGGACTTTCCTATTTTGGCCCGCAGGTGACGTTGTGCAAAATTGTAAAGATAGTGGAAAACATGTGTTCAGTTGAGGATTATTAGCTTACATCAAACAATTTGATGAATTCCTGTTTTGGTGGTGAGAGAGAGTTATTACATGGCTATCTTGGTGGAGGGTATTGACTGATGATATTTAGTAGACTGCTCATGTAGTTGTTTGTTGGTAGTCTGATTATGGAGCTAGCAACATGAAGGGCATTTGGATCTTCGCTGGGTGTTGCGGGGGAACCAGTTTTCAGTCGAATTTCTGAAAAGGAATCACATTCGAGGATGTAGTGGAGCAGTGGATGTGGTGAGGCTACCTGGCAGAAGGTGCATATCCTGATGATATCATCCACTATTTGCCAGGTGCACTTGTACCCGAGTCTCAGATGGTACACATTGACCGCCGTTCTTCGTTGAAGGTTCTTAGGCAGGGTGATTCGCTGAAGATCAGTGGTGGCTTTGTACCACCAGGTGGAGGGGGGAGCCAATGTCTGTGCACAGGTTGTGTTTAGTTGTTAAGACGTTAAGGAGTGACTTGGTGGCTTTGTGTTTTATCTGTTGAATCCCAGGAGGCAGAGATATTTGGATTTCAGCTCTAAGAGTGGCTTGTTTGGCGGCTTGATTGGCTTCTTCATTTCCCTTAATGACGACATAGCTGGGAATCCAGACAAGAGTGATGGCTTTTCCAAGGCTGGTTGTCCTGTGGTAGTGGCTGAGGATGATGGTGATGATGTGTACATTGTCTCTGAGGAGTGACTTCTTGATGGCCTGTAAGGCGCCTTTAGAGTCAGAGAGAATTAGGGCATGGTCAGCTCCTTGCAGGATGAAGAAGTCGAGGGCATTGGCTATGGCAACAAGCTCAGTCTGGATCAATGAGCAGGAGTTTGACAGTCTCCAGGATAGGACGTGGTTTCCAGTGGTGAAGGCGGCAGCTGAGGCTCCTATTTCTTGATTTTCTGAACCGTTTGTGTAGAAGACTTGAGAGTTTGGCCTGCTCCAGCTCTGAATTTTGTCCTTGTATATGTTTTAAAGGACAAGCGGGTTTACCAAGCTTTTGGGGTTGTCAGGGAGCTCGATCTTCATGTCTAGTGGTTGACCATTCCATGGGGGTGGGCATCGGTATTCAGGAAGCGGAGTGTCCTGTATCTGGGCAGGATGTGTGTTCACAAACCAGTGACAACTAGATACATTGTTCAGCCCTTAGGCCTCTCACACATAGGTACCAGTTGCTGATGGAGGTCAAAACTGTCACAAAGTTTGAGACATTCCCACGGCAAACATCTACATGTACATACGTACATGCACCTGTGAAAATACACATATAGGCCCTCCTTTTCTATTTGATAGGCTTTCTTGATAGCTCCACCTTGAAACCACCAACAAAAGAGGGAACACCCTCTTCTCTGGAAGCCTATTGGCAAGGCTGTCCAAGCCTACCACACCCTGCCATCTTGGTCATTCCAGAAAGTAAGAGTTAGTTTAAGTTTAGAGAGTTAGTTAGAACTTGATAGTGGCACGAATAAGATTTTAGAGTTTTATCTTAAGGGGACGGGGAACTTTGAGGTGTGGACGGGGAGCTTTGAGGTGTAGAATAAGCTTAGAACTAAATAAATTAATATAAACTATACGATGCCTATCTGTTTTCACTGAGCTCGCTACCAAAATAAGAATACAACATTAATGTCATTCAGCTGAGATATAACTTCACGACTTCAGTGATTATCGTATTAGAGTAAACAATAATACATCAGTGGCGGCAGCTCAGGACGATACCACGCCTAAATTACCATGAAGAGAAAAGAATAAATTAATGCCAGTGCATCTCGTGCGGTGCAAAATGCAAGAAACAGATAATAATGCATCTCTGGAAGCAGTGTCGTAGGAGGAAAAGATTCTTCAAATCCTCGAATTAAAAGACACTTCAAGACGCCTAGAAGCAAGCGGTGAAACCGCACCTTCAAGGAGAGGTAGTGTGGCCAACATTGACTTTGACAGCGACGCTGAGAGTGACGCCTCAGGCTCCGATGACTCTCAGAGTATCAAGAAAGCACAGCCAGCCACACCTCACCGCCGTCCCCATATAGGCAAAGTGCCCTGCAGTAAGAATTGTCCCATACATTTTGACTCTGAAGGAAAGTTGCTGAAACTTCGTTCACGAAGGCTGAGAAACGTTAACTGGGAGAAAGATTCAGCACGATTCATGTCTTTCACCGTGCGCCACACTGTGAATGTTGCTTTGAGAAACAACGCCCCTACCAGGCATTATATGTTGCTGAATTTGACCAAGAAGATGCCTATAATGGTGAATCGGCAATTTTACGAGACTTATGGACGACGTCGGCGAGAAAACCAACAAGCTCAGAAGAAAGGTAAACCCCCTCCTCCAGTGCCAGTGGCCGTGACGTTTTTCAAGCAGCATCCCAAAATGGCTAAGTACATGTAATTTTTATCCAGTGAGTAATGGGACAAATATTAAAAGAAATTGATGTCGGAGGACTCCGCCATTTTACTTTGTAGTTATGCTTTGACTCAGCCACCCCATTTATAAAAGGGCGTATGGCTTTAGTAAATTAATAGAAGTTGAATTTCTGTATCCATTACTAACCTGGATAATTTGTACTAATAGCTATAAGCAGTAATAAACTCGATTTTTGTTACAATTTGAACAATATAACGAGTAATTGCGTTTGAAGGGTGTTCAGTCTATTTTTCATTATTGTCTAAGTTAAGTATTAAACAGGCAAAGGTATTGATTTTAATTGACAAACTTACTGTAAGTGTAAAACCATTTTTATATTAACTTCTTTAAGCGAAAGTAGAGTAATTTTACTAAGAAACATTTGCAAGAGTGACAGTGTTTAAGAATAAAATATAAATTGTAGTTTTTTTATATACTCCAAAATGCGCATAAGAATTATATTGAGAAATAAACTTTAGTCCGCTTTTAAGATTTTCTTTATCACGTGTGATCTTTAACGAAAGGAATGCAGAAGTGACTGTTCGATCACACAACTTCGTTATTTTGAAGTTGACGTATAGTGTTTTTCTTATACTATACGTGATTTATAGGTAGTGATGTCAGTGATGGAGAGGCATCGTTCAATTAACAGTAATTTATTTACAGATAACTTGCATTTAACTTGTTTCTCAAAGCTCCTGTTCCTGTAGTTCCTGTCACTCACTATTCCCGCCCCCTTAGGGGAGGTGTCTAATTATCAACGTAAGTTCTGCTCCCGGCAAGTACTGATTTAAGACTAAAGTGACACGGGCTCTGCATGCCGTCCTGTGGTGCGGGTTTCTGAGTGCGCACTCTGCCCTCTAGCGGCTATTGGCGTCTATATCAGATGCCGTACGACACCCCCCACCACCGTTCTGAAATATATCCCATATTTCGGACTAAGCATTTCTACTTTCATGAGAGCCTTATATTTTTTTAACTGTCATTATTTTACAAAAAAGGGGGCAAAACTATCTAATGAACTAACTTTTGAAACTATTACAATCTCATATAATTATCCAAACAGATTACAGGAATATCAAAATTACTATGCAAAAAACTGACAAAAGAAAAATATGTTCCTTATAATAAGCATTGTAATTAAAGTCAAAAAATAAAAATTAAGTATTCACAATTGCAATATATAACTAGTAAGCATAGACAAAATTATTTACGAACAAATCTATTTAAGCTATTACATTACTCAAATAGTACACAATACATTTGGACATGATATATGCAATTACTTACTAAAACAAAACATTTGTCATGTTGTGAAAAGAGTTTAAAATATTCACAATTACAATATGTAATTACTATTCATGTACAAAATGATAGCTATAAACTAAATGAACATAATTATGTTACTTAAGCAACATAAAATACAGGTGGCTATGATCTGCATATATTAAATCATGACTTAAAGCAATGATAATAGTTAAGCAGAAAAACTTAACATCACAATTAAGTTACTTAAATAAAATAAAATATAGTTGAGTATGATTTTTGCAAATTGTAACATTTAACACACATTATAGTGAGAAAAAAGAAAGAATTAATAAATGACACATATTCTAATAAACTAACATCTAAGGAGGCTTTGAGATTGTCTTACTACTACGTCTAAAATAAGAAAAAAAAAATTACAATATTTGTTCTTCCACCAATCGCAGTCAAAGACAGTGGGGCTATTTTCTTTCAATATCTTTATCACTTCGAATACGTGGTGGAAAATACTTTTTAATTATTTAACTTTCTTAGTTACAGGGATTTTCAATACCCTCTTCTCATTGTTAATTATAAAATTTTCTATTATTGGGATTTTCAATTCCCTTTTTTTCATTGTCACTAAATTTATTATATTTATGGGGATTTTTTCTTTCCCACTTTTTTTATTTTTTTATTTTTGGGGATTTTAGTTTCCCCATCCCCTCAGATACCCATCATTCCTGGGTCTTGGAATATGTATATCCTACTTTCCTGGGATCCCCACCTAACAACTTTGAGGTAGGTCCGGGTGGTAATGACGTACCTGAATCCTTTTTTTTTTCTTGAGACAGGCCGGACAATGGGAGGGCATCGATGCATCTGCTGGGAACCCCTCTCCCCACGTTTCTGCAGCTTTTGAGGTGGTCCTATGACCACCTCTTATGCCACCTCCCCAGTGAGGTGAATTTCCCTCCTCTAGCTGAAAAATACGAACATAGCCTGGAGTAAATTCTAGGGCCGGAAATTAGAGCCTAATGTCACTAGTACAAATGCAAGAAAGAATACATATGACCTCGGCAAACAAACAAAGGCCTTATGTCTGCATTCAGAGGGTATACTTCGCCTCCCTGCATCTGCAGGCACTTGCAATCTCTCCAATAGGTAAAAGGGACTGGTTTGTGAAAATAAAATTCAAAATAGCAGGTCGGGGCTGCCTGGAAATAGGGTGGTAATTGAGAGTATGTGTCTACACCATTAGATTATTATTCCAAGATACTTAGGACTTAGCTGCGTAACTAATACATAACATTAGTATACTATAGATATCAAAAAGAAAAGTCATGAAATGTTGAGAACAGCCACTAAAGAAATATTCTTCTTA